>CM037875.1:30102900-30356420 GCA_021292105.1 Anadara kagoshimensis | reverse complement strand
ATACTCTTTGATATTTTTTCAACCCCTTAAAAATGTTATTTTCACAAGATTGGTCAAAGCACTATTGATGAAGAATTCTATTCCGAAACGGTCAACTAGTGCTGTAGAATTAAAGCTTGTATTTGTAATTGTATATTGATTTTAAATTCATGTCTTCTGTAGAAATAAAACAGAAGAATATCCGTTGTCCTTAAGGATTAACTCCTGGAATGGAAGCATTTTTATTAAATCTATAGAAATGGCGATGCTTTATTGCAATACTTAAAAACTTATTAATTGCTCGTAAAATATCTTTTTACTTTGAACTTTTGACTTTTAATATGATAGCATGCTACATCAAAGCATAAACACTTGATATTCTTGAGATAGAAAATAATAAGAAAACTGACCCTAAAAACGTCAAATATGTTTTTTATTGCACCCAATAACAGACATAATTTAAGAGGGAGAAAAAGAGAAAGAAAGACAAAGTGAGATAATTATCAACATCAACACATTTTAGTACAAGTAAGTTCCCGATATTCAAAATTCTATTTGCGATTGACGTGTTGTTAATATAAACGTGCTGTTAATTGTCAGATAATATATAAACAATTCTGATTTCTGGTCAACGTTAACTAGTGTTCTGTGTATTAAGTGTTTACAATAATAACGACCAGACATTACTGTTTATAAATAAGAGGACGAATTATTCATATCCTGCCGAAATGTCCTGGTTCTAATCAATGCATTAGCTAAAAACAAGATGTCATTAGCATAATCTAAAATATATAACGCCATTATACAATGAATAGAAAACACCGGGATTGTTTTTGTAAAAATAAAAAATGAAAAAACTATAATTAGTTGTAAAATGTAATTATCTTCATATGATGTATCTTATACAAAAACATACATACTAATCCATGTCCAAACCACCCTTCCAAATCAAAGTAAACGCTTTGAAATTTACAAATTAGGGGTGCACAGAAAGGGTAGGTGGGTCTTATGTATTATTTATACATAATAATAATTATATTCAATTTATAACAGAATGTCGATTATAAGTAAATGACAGTTTTAATGATAAGCGCTAGACAGTCGTTTTGTAATACAATTTTTTCATCAATAGTGTTTTGTCAAAAAATTTGAAACTAAAACTTATTTAGAGATGTTAAAAAGATACCCAAAGGTATCAGCTTCTCTTTGTGTCCATCAGAAACTGAGAGTCTACAAAAACAATTTACATACCATTGTATCGTCATGCAAAGTTTCCATTTAATTCATAAGATGAATACATAATGTAACTTTATCCAACAGGCGATATCCATTATTTTGAATTCCAACCAACACCCGATACAATACGAGTACAAAATGTAATTCATAATAAAACTGGAAGTATTCATTATTATGAATTCGAATCAAAAGTACACAATGTGATTCATAATCCAACAGGAGATATTCCTTATTATGAATTCGAATCAAAACTTCATACATTACGAGTACACAGAACTCGAACAAGAACTGAATACAGTACCTGCACTCATAATACTTCAAGAGGTATTCATCATTCTCTGAACCAACACTAGATATATTAGGAGTACAGTTCCAAATTGAAGTACATGTTATGTACCTTTGACTTATATGTTTTTAATTGAAGGTATCTTTATATGACGTATGTCTAAGAAAATATAACTGTTTTGAGGTATTGGTACTATCGACTGTTTGGTCACTTTATCGACGAATTGACACTATCATGTCAGTCTCTATTTCCGGAGTAATCCGATTTAATTAATATAAATTGATCAATTTAGTCAGGAACACTTCAGCTATACATAGACGGGTGTTTTCTACCATGATGTCTTTAGGGAATTAGAAGTGTCAAAAGTTCACTAGCCCTAACACTTTAAAAGTGTTTGTCGTTTGACATTTTATCACATAAAATCTTATTCTTAATAAACATTTCAGTATCATCTAATTTTGCATTATTATAGGGTTATACCCACAACGAATCAAAGTACCAATTTCGTAGACAAAAATGTTTATCTAAGAAATTCTACATAATTGATGCCGAAATAGAATAATTCGAAGATGTTTGTCACATTTGTATCGCCGGCCACGCCCACAATGTTCCGACAAAGGGTCGAAATGCTGAAATAAACATTAAACGAATGAAAACTCGGCCTAAATTGTGCGGTTTAATGACGTCACTGATGATACTAGAACGCCATTAGTTGTTGTGACGCTGGTTTTGTTCCGTGATGGCGACCAATGTCGGAACATTGTCGGCGTAGCCGGCGATTCGTCAATTGGTAAATAAAATACCAATCCATGAACACATCACAATAAAAATGTGAAGATTAAGCCTCTCTTGGCGCGCTGGCTACACCCGACACGTTTTATGTTTTGAATACATAATGTTTTTTAACTCCTTTTACACAATTTTAATTACACACGAAGGGGATCAAGCTAGCTAAATAGGAGGTGAATACCCTTCCGGAGAACCCGGATTTTAATTGTTTGTGATAATTTTGTATCTATTACTTTTTCTAGGAGCGAATAGCTGCAATAATGCTGTTAAGGCTTTAAACAAAAATTCACTCACTCGCTAAAATATTTTATCTACATTCATGAAATGTTCCTAGAATATTAATTTATTGCAGTACAGGAAATCGTGTTATATTATTTTAAATAATATACATTAATCCATGATTCGTGATCAATTAATTCATAAAACCGAGAATATTAGTGACAAAAATTAAAACTCGTGATTAAAATATATATAAAACGGAATATATCATATACTGGAAACATTGTTTAGTTGATTATAATCTCTGTTTGTACAAACAAACAAGACCTTGGCATTATGTTAACGGTTGGTAAAAAATAAGAAATTCATTATCAAAGGAATGAAGGTCACTCTTTTTGAACGTTCAAGGAACTGAATCCCAAGAGCAAAGCAAAAACTTTGAAAACAATGGCACATTATATACAACAACTAAATTTCTACCAGGAAAGCCGGATGGCTTTGGTATGTTAAAATATCCTGTTGAGTTAGCTTTACACTAAGTGCGGAATCAAAATTGAAGCTGACATGTTTATGTGGCGCCAAAAAAAAAATAAGAAAAACCCAAAAACTACAAGTTTGAATTCTATTCAATAAGTAAGTCTTACTATTAACACTAAACAAAAATATGATTCCTGTATCAATACCCATGGTATACCGTTCATATCTAGAATATATCACAAGAAGATAAATATGATATAAAAAATAACATTGAATATGTTTAAACAACATGATCTTCCCTTCTGGTCTTCGTTCGACACTTTCTTTTGAAGTGTAAAATATATCGTTTTTGCGAATGTTACTTTTTACACTGACAATGCAGATCACCAGCAAATTATTTTCGATATTCATAATACAAAAGTCTTTTATTTACGATAACTTTGTTACGGAGCATTTGGACTCACTTCCCTGGTAGAATTTCACGTGTCTAATCTGACATATCAGTTCTAATTTGTTTTTAATTTGCTTCTAGATTGTAATTTTGACATGGATTAGTATGTTTGTTTATATGTAACATTATAAAGTTCATACGGAACTCAGTGCAGGGGGATCAGAGAGAAAATAGATTTACAGCAATCAATATATGATATTAGCGATCAATGTGATTTATATTTGAGTTGATATGTAAATAATTATGTGAGTATTCTCATTATCGAAATAAGCTGTAAGAAATCCTTTGATCAATTTGGCTTATAAAGCTGCATTATGAAAATTCCAATTTTATTTCTTGTAAAAAAAGATGCTATTTACAAAATGAGTTTTATTAATCTTTGGAATTTATAAGATATAAACCGGTTTCAGTCATTTTGTGAATCATTTTTACAATACCAAGTCAAATTTAATGCTACATAGCATCAAAAAATATAAAAATAATGTTCAAATGAAAAAAAAAATAAAGACTAAAACTGAACTTCCATTTAGGAGATTAGGCTGATTGGTCCTTAAGGATAAACGTCAAGTTATACCTTCCAGAAAATGAAGCTAAGTGCTCCAGAAACATAATCATCTCCTAACTACCTACCCACAAACATTGCATTAAAAACGAAATTGAGAATGACAAGAGCCTGGAAGGTTGAGGCAGTTAATGTGCCAAAAGTTGTTTTTTGGATACAGAGACACCATGCTTATTAAAAATATTTTGATAACAGATATAAAAACATTTGATGGACTTAGTTAGTATAGGCATGCAATATCAATTCTTATCATTTCATATAACACTAGAAGTTTTATTATTATTATTATTACCGTTCATTGATTGCGTTGGTCTTGCGTCTTATCAGCAGCTAGCTTTTTTTACCATCAAACACTCTTACTCTCAGACGCAACGGTGTATCTCATTCAAATAAAATTTGTAACACACAAACATTTGTCCACCGGCCACATTTAGACGTTAAATTCCAATCATCACCATGTAAAAGAATGGAGCAGTTGATACTAAAACATTTGCTGTAGCAAAAAAAAAATATCGTCACAGAAATAAGCCCTAAATGAAGACAGGGAAATTAATTGTGTACTGTTTTAGAATTGCTTATTAAGAGAAGAATTAAAGTTTATTTTGAGAGACAATCCCGATAGACAACAGGTGCAAACTTAGATCTTTAATAAAAATCAAATACATAATGTCAATATAAAGTTATCAACTAAACGCCTACATCCAATAATTCGAAACTAAGTTTCTATATTTAGGCTAAACTGCAATCTGATATAAAAATTAATGACAAATAAAGAATCAAAAATAAAGCATATGTAACTATCAAACGGCAGTAAAACTTACACAACTCAAACAATAAAAAAATCCAGATATTTGTGAAGTAAGGAAATAAAAAATTTCACTCGACGGCTGCCCTCTCCTGAATATATTGATTTTTTCACTTAACTCGACAAAATAAAGTTGATAATCATACTTCACTGTTAAATACCCCCTATGTGTTTCCCCAGTTGCACGATCCATCTTTTTAAACTGTTACTTATATATAAAACACAACATCTTATATTTATAATATCTGAATATAGGGGGTGCCTACCATTCCGGAGCTCCCGGTCTCACTTCCCTGGTAGAAGTTCACGTGTCTAACCTAACTTGTCAGTTCCAAAGTGTTTACTTTGCTTCTAAATTGTGATTCGGACATGGATTAGCATGTTTGTTTTTGAATATGAGTTATTGGATTCACATGCCATTAAACATAAGAAATCCTTAAGAGCCATGTTATCTATGTATGTAGTCGACATATCTATAGTGCAAGTGCCTTGAGTTCTTAATACAGTTGACAGACAATGTTTTTGCTACAAATTGATTAATTTTCCCACTACAAAATTATTCTATAATTAATCTCATCAAAGAACAGATTTGATTTATTGGAAGATAAAGTACAACTACAAGTCATGTTATGGACCACAATGTAAACAAGGTTGTTATTAAACATTGTCCGGTATGTTTATGTTTGAAAAATACCACAAAATATTTGTCGCTTATTCATTTTTGATCAACTATAAGCAAAAAAGTCCTAACAGAAAGAGTTGATTAGAGAAATAGCATTTAAAGTCCCAGTGAAGAATATTGCACTTATATCGAGACGTCGCAAGGTATAGGCGAAGATGCAGAAAGTTTACATGTGCGTTGCACTGACGGCATTATACAGCAGGGTCTTTACTGTGCCAAGCGTACAGTGACACTTGTTTATTTTAAGTTTCCATCAGAAAGAACCATGACTTTCATTTCGTAGTACCGAGTGCTTGGCGAAAGAACAGTCACTACCTACTATCAATTCTTGGGTTAGAACCCAGACAGAAAGAGTCATCGAAACAAATATTGTTTAATCCTGTCAAATGGCATATAATAATAGCAGGTTTAATTTCACCATATGTACGTGATCCAACTACAGTAACAATGCGCACTGATAAAACTTGATAACCATCTAAAAGTGATATGGCTTTCATTTATCAAATTATCGTGTTCCAATAAAACAATATAGAAGCATTACAAAAATTATTGGATCGGATGTCAAAGGATTTAGGCTTTATTAAACCTATTGGTCTATGTCAAGGGGTGCAATAAAAAATTGTTTACGCTACAGTCAAATTTTTTTTATGATTAATATAGAACGACCAGTTTTTGAAATGTTGAAGAACTGGTGTACTTGTTAAAAACCAACGAGATCAACATTAGAAGATCTTACGGATAATATCTTTGCATGTTATCTTACTGTCGATTTTTAGTGCTAAACTGCCGCTAAAACCCTTTAAACACTTTTCATCACAGAATCAATCAAAGAAAGATGGTCGTATATATAATTAATCCAAATGTTTTAACACAAGCGATATCACAGCTCAACCATACCAGAATCTTGGAAAATTTTCCTTATTTTTACATATTTGACTTATTTCACTCTTGAGAGCAAATTTAAAAAACATATAGTGCAACAAATAAGAGTTTAAAAAGCAGGACAAGAAGACACTCATGCAAACATGTGTTTAATCATGCTAACTGACAACTATTGATTGAATTCCAGCATGTGTTCGTGATCAAACTATTACTTTCATACGCCCTATTAGGTCTTGATTACCGTGTCAGTTAGTTTAATTGTCTTTTGTAGATATGTGACGATTTAACACAAATCTTGATTTATTGTATGTGTATAATTTTATGTTGCATGACAGTTACATTGTATTTACTTATGCGTTTTTCTTCATCAATGCTTTTACAAGCCATTTAAATTAAAGTGTGTTTAACATGACATTGCGTACAAAGTGTATATTGTGGTATCTTCTTCAACATCGAATTTTGGTTTCATAATTTTGGTCCAAGCACTACTAATGAGGAATTGCATTCCGGAACTGACGTCTAGGGCTGTAAAATTAAACCTGGTATAATATGTAGTTAGCAAAATACAATGTATCATTTAATGAAAAATGACCCGAGATTAGTACTTATTCAAACAATAAGTCAATGATGTAAATGTGATTAAACCCTAATATCCATACACCATATTATACCTTGATTACCATACCATTTAGTTTAATTGTCTTTGTAAAATGTGATGATTAAATGTCATATTTGATTGACTGTATCTATTTATTTTATTTCGTGTTGCATGACATAGTTAAGATGAATGTATGAAGCAGAAGCATTTGTCTCCATCGATGTTTTTATAAACCATTTAAAGTAGTGTTAAACATGTAATGCCACTCACGCAAATATTACACACGCGTAATCAAGTAAAGTCTTCATGATTAGACACCGATTCCACATTTTAAGAAAGAATTATATTGCAACTGACAACGTGTATTACATCCTCACATATTTCAGATCGGAAAGAATATATCAACAGCAAGGGAAATAACGTTCTATTGATATATCCACCTACAAAGCAATTTATCGTTGAATGATGTTTTTTATCCAATTCTATTTTTGTTTATATTGAAAGTTTTGAAAAAGATACTATGCTAAGTATATAATATAACTTTTTTAACTGCATATACACTACTTTTAACGTAATATATATCTCTGGTTGTTGTACATAATTGGTGTTTTGGAAAATAGAATATCTATAATATTTTATACGGCAACGGACCTTCAAACTTTATAATAAGTAATTTGTGTTTGTTTTTCTTGTCTCGTTTTTCGTCATTTAAGTGCATTTTTCGTAATTCTTGGTTGCATTGGCTTCTGCTAAGTATACTTTTTTATCAACAGTTTTGATTTTTATTCAACCAAATTTAACATTTTGCTAGTTCAATACTACAGTCCTAATGGAACCGTTTGAATTTAGATAATCTTGTAAAATACATCATTACAGACATGAATAGAAAGGACAAACAAACACTGGAATCGATATTATAGCATTGTATAGGTAAAACAGGAATTATGGGAATATTTATATAGGAGTGTAAACCCGGTATATAATTATTGTTTAGATGACAATTTAAAACGTTTCCTAGAAACAATAAATCATTTCGAAGAAAATTATACATACATTTTAACTAGCTTTATCGTAGTCTGTAATATTTTTTTAGGTGCAAGACAGGAACAATAATTCATTTTTTAAACTATATATGTTTTTATAAGTTCCTAAACAAGGTTTATACAATTTTGCAACTAAATGAAATTCCCCAGTTTACGACCAGCAAATCATTTCATCCTTTCAACACTTTTGAAACATGTAAACAAAACAAAATATCAAATATTATAAATTTATTATATACTATATTTGATTTATACGCCCTGAAATATAAGAAAACCTTCAGTCATTTTGTCTTTGCATGTGATTGAGATATCTCCAGTGCAAGTGACCTGATCACTAATTACATTTGTCAGACAATGTTTTTTTTCTATAAATTGATTGATTCTCTCTCCACAAAAATAACACCCTGTGATTAATATCATCAGAGAACAGATTGGTTTCATTGGAAGATAAAGTACAACTACAATGAAAATAGGTCGCGCACATTCTCGGTCAATATGAGAACAAGTGCATTTTAAAAGAATAGGACCATTGTATGATATAGTACATGATCGAAAGCAGCCCAATACGCAAGGAATTACATTTACAGGGTAATTCCCATTATGATGCTACCTATTACTCTATTTCCTGATGCAACCTAAAAATAAAAGAGGGTGTTACCTAACACCCTATAACTATTACCTGGTATAACCTCAATGTATGGAGTGCGTTACATACCGAGTAACTTGGCATAAGCCTAATGTAGGTAAAGGTGTAACCTATGACCCCATTACATAGTTTAACGTCAAAGTAGGTAAGGTCATAACCCACCACTCATTGGCCCTTGGATACATAAAGGACGTTAGCGTGTAAGACTAAACCCAAAAACCTGAAAGAATCTTAACGTATGGTAGCATTTAAGACAAGCGAACCCATTATCTTTTCTGAAAAATAAATCCTATACCTAGCTTATTGAATTTTGTATTAAGATAATATTCTCTAGTTTCGAGAAAAGCACAACAATTCATTTTTCCAAACAATATTTTTTAAACAAAATAAAACACCAAATGTTTATATATGTTTTAAGCTATTCGACCCTCACGTCATAAGATATAAAATATAAGAAGACTTTAAGAGTTATGGTATCATTGCAAGTGATTGACATACCTCTAATGCGAATGACCTTAGTAATTAATATATTTGACAGAAATGTGATTTGCTATATTTATTACTTTTTCTTCCACAGAAATAACACTCTTAATTAATCGCATCAAGGATCAGATTAGTTTCATATAGAAGTACAACTACGAATTACAGTTAGGTCATTCACAAGTAAACATGAACAACAACTATTGAATTTAAGTACGTGTATGAAGGCGATTGTAACCAGTCGATAAAAACTTTGAAATAAATACAATTACTAGTTGCACAAGTTGTCAATTAAAAGACTTAAAATTTTAAACACTTATCCTACAGATTGAAAACGAACCTAAGCAAAAGAGCACAACAGAGTATAAAATCTCAAGTTTTTGGGAATACGTTTCATTATCTTAATTTTTAATGTTTTAATCAGGTCAGTATTCTGTCAAAGAAATTCGGGAATTCATTTAGGCGTTATACATAAACAAATAATTAGGTTAATCAACTGACAACAAAACATTGTGAACACTTACTCGTAATTAGAATATTTTCGCTGTATAAGCAGATATGACTACAATGGGCTTCCTCTTCAAAATGAAATCTAGTCAAAATCTAAAATCCTGAAAAAAATAATTATGATATACTACCTCATGTAAAGTATTTCCTTGGCTAAATTTGGTTAAACGCATTCTGGTCTGTTGGATATATTTTCAACATCTGAAAAGTTTTGATTTCTAAATTTTGGTCCAAGCACTACTGATGTGAACACGGCCGTCTAGTACTGTAAAATTAAACCATATCATATGAAATTAATAATTAATACCAAACGCTTAATCTGTAAGCATAATTTTTGCCTTTATTATTTATTTCTTTTTTTTTTTCTTTTTTTATTTGAATTTTGATTTAGACATACACGATTTGAATTTGTTAGAATTGATTGATAATTCAGAAAAAACGGTTAGAAAAGTCCTATCCAGACATTGCCAAATGACATATACTGATTGTGGGTTGAAAACATTACCATATGTACGTGATTAAACTATAGTAACAACATGCACTGATGCATCTTGATGGTCATGTCATCTCAAAAAGTGATATGTTTTTCATAGATCGAATTACGATATTAATTTCATCAAAAATATATAAGATCATTACAATAGTGTTGACTCAGGTGTTAGAAGATAAAGACACTGTCAGTCCTATTGATTTTTGTTAGAGGTTTGATAGTGATGTTTTTTGTCACAGTCAAATCCTTTTTGCACTTAAATGGATCGGTTTATTCTGAAATGGTGGGAGACTGGTGTGCTCATTAAATATCAATATTAACATTTTAAGGATTATATATTTGCATGTTACTTTAGTGCATGGTATACTATAATAAACGCCCCTTAAAAACTGTTTTACCGCGGGAGTATTCAAAGACAAAGTGTATATATGGTTTATTCAAATGTTTCAACACTAGCAACATTACAGTCAAACCTAATCAGATTCTTTGTGAGGAAAATTTCTTGTGTAAGCAGTTACTACTACAAACGGATAACGTTTCTCCCGCTTCAGCCAATTGAGAAATATATATTGCATCAATTACACACTTAAAAGGGGATATGAAAAAGACACATGTAAAATAGAAAAAACTGTTAAATCTTGTCAAATAAAATCTATTGGTTGCTGGTAAGATTTCATTAATGTAAACTTGATAAAACTAAAGCATCCATAAATCCCATTAGGTCTTGATTACTTTGCCATTCAGTTTTATTGTCTTCGTTCAAGTGTCATAATGAAACATCATTCTTGTTCGATTTTATCTCATGTTGTGTGACATACTTAAAATGTATTTAGTTAAGCTTTTTCTCGATCAATGATTTTATAAACCATTTCAATTAAACTGTGTTTAACATTTTATTGCGTCATGCTAATCATGCAAAAAAGACATACGTGTAATCACGTAACTTAGTCATGATTGGATACTAATTTTGTATTTCACGAAAACAGTTTAACCGCAACTGACAATGAAATGTGTTATATTTTCACATGTTTCTGGCCGAACAGAATATCAACAAGGGGAATAATAATGATTGTTTTACTACATCAACCTTCAAAAGCAATTTATTTTTTATTACGTGTATCTCATATTTAAGTTATTTTCATATAATATGTATTTTTGTTTATCTTATACGTTTTGAAAAACAATTATGATACTAAGTATTACAACACAAACAAACGCTACTCACACTACTTTTTCACATACCACTTTTGTAAAAAAAAATTAATGTTTGTTAAAATGCAATAATTATAATATTACACACGTGGCGAGTATAGCTAGCTTAACACAAGGTGCTTACTCTTTCGGAGCACCCGGCATTTTACGTGTTAACCCATTATGTCAGTTATTACTTTGCTTCTGGATTGTTAGTTGGACATAGATCAAAATGTATGTTTTTGATTGATATGATATCCGTCTCTGTTTTTATTTTCACATATATTGATGTGTTTGTTTTTCTTGATTTCTCGTTTTATATCTTAATCTTTGGTTACGTTGGCTATTTACAAGTACCCATGTTTCATTGCATTTTTTTCACTTGAAGTATATCGATGGTAATACTGCAGTTTGATTTGAACTGTTTACTGTAGAGAATCTAGTATAACTGATCACTACAGACATGAGTAGCACAGCCATGTAGCGTGACATCCTGTTTGTAACAACAATTTTACTTAATTGAACTTTCCTTCCTAATACATTCATCCGTCAAACACACCTATCTGTAAAGTATAATAACTGGGACTTAGCTTTATATTTTCTTATGTATTTATTTTATTATTATTTTTTTTTTTAAATTCTAGTATTTCTAGTTTATCCTTTGGCTGAAAATACATTACGTGGCAAAATGACGCTAATTTGCATACTAAAAAAAATTGTTTATCTCTTCAACTCTCGCAGTTCGTTAAGTAAGCCTTTAGGAACAATGCACCTACAGTGGCTTTTTAGAGAAAATGCATATGGCAACCAGACATTTTCCGTCCTTGGAGGCTGGCAATACAAATTATATTGTGAAGAATATTGATAGTGTTAAAGTAAACATTGTGCAAACACCGCCGGAAATATACGTGGTGAACTCGTAAAAAAAGTATTTTTCCCAATAATTTTTGAGAATTTTGTCTGAAAGTCAATAAATATAACCTGCATTTACGTTATGCAATTTGACTGTTTTCTTTTATTTGATGATGTGTTGTATTACAAACCCTTGCATCGGTTCAAGAATAAATAACTTAAATACAATACATATACATATCTAAATGACTAACAATAATAAAGCAATTTAAGCACTTTGATTTCGGTCTGCCAATAAATTTTTCGCGCCGACCATAAAGAGCAATATCGCCGAAGGTGCCTAATCAACATGCTACGAGTGTGTATCAAAAAATAAACACAACAAATAAAAATTACCACATAAAATGTAAATAAATGTCAACCTTTTGGCTATAGTTGGCAATTGGACATCGCATTGTCACTAAATGTAATTCATCAACATGCTTAAAGTGTGGATGAAAAAGGAAACACAGCAAATAATTGTCAACCTTCTAGCTATAGTTGGCAACTGGACATCGCACTATCACTAAATGTAATTCATCAACATGCCTGAAGTGTGCATGAAAAAGGAAACACGACAAATAAAAACATCACATGTGGTATCTATTGATTATGATACTCCTGGCTATAGTTGGAAAGTGGAGTTTTAATTAACCTCTTCAAGGCGTTTCCTTACAAAGGGCTTACAAAATTCAAAGACACAATCAAAACTTGTGTAAAACTTGTATTATTATTAATTGTCTAGGGGATTATCTAACAGCTGCTCAAAAAATGTCTACATGGATTTTATTGTGTAAACGAAGGGTGTATTTCTTTCGTTACTTTGTTCATCTTGATATCTAAAGATTTATTTGACACTTGACATGGATATGACCGAGTGGTACTGTCACTGGCTTTCCAAATCTAGGTTCAAACTTCCCTCGGGACTGAGATGTACCAAGTTGACTTTCATCTCCTGCTTTTACTAGAGCTATAAAAAGCTCATCACTTGAGAAATCTATTGGGATACTAAATGCTAGTAAAGTCTTTCAGATTAGACTCTAAACCGAGGTATCGCATCTCAGTGCACGCTAAAGACAACTCTGAAGAGTTAAAAAAAGAATAAGGCAACTGTGACTACTACAGAAGATGACTACATTTATAAGCAATAAACACGTCACAATCGAAGATAAAATGACATGATTTGTATCTCCACTTTTGTGTTACAAATAGCCACTTAATTATTTCGATATGTGATATGATGACACTTGACAGCTCTCTGGTAAGATGTTAAGATCTTACTTTTTTAGCCTGTAATACAATGATAACGGGAATCAATATCCGGCCAAGACTATAATAAAATTGTATGTCAAAAATCGATCAGCATAGATAAATTTAAAATTGTTATCTTTTATATGCAGGGATCAATAATAAAATGAATTTTTTGTCGTCAACACGATCAACAATCGCAGATTTGCATTTTAGTTTTGGTTTTATTACTCTCTTAAATTGTGACCAGCGTTAATTTGCTATTTCAACCAATGGAGAGTGCGGTAAATTGTGAACCAAAAACAAGACAAAAGCAACAAAACACCCCTAATCAACAATTGAGAAATCAATGCTATTGCTTTATTGTTGTCTACAAGATTTACAGCAGTAGAAGTATTTTTGTCTCAATAATGTCATGAAATCGTGACACTGACCAGCGTTATCAGTTTCGATTGCAATCATCAAATTCCAAAACACAATAAATACCGGATTAGTCATAGAAACGAACTGTCATACAAAAAAGACAATTTCATATTTGGGCCATTGGTATAAATCTTGGGAAGAAGTGGAACTTGAGTTAATTAATGTCCATTTATGCAGGTATAACACTACTGAGCGAGCCAATCCATAATAATGGTCCGAAAATAAATATATTTAAAGATTGGGTCAACAATGAACGAAGCTGATAAAAATGTATTACTAACAACGAACACACTATAAAGACAATGATTTAAGAACCAATGAAGCTATCAGTTCAACGACAGTAGGGTAAGCCGGAGTGAATAGTTAAAACAATCGTCCATTGCCAAGTATACTGATACGTTTTCACACAGTAACCTAGCTGCGTTGAGATGCTCCATGATCTAGAAGCGCGAGCCTAAAAAAACAACTTCGTGTCATGTTTCTCCACCCCACCCCCACCCCCTACTGTAACGACATTGTAAGATTTATTTTTTTATTCTGTGGCCAGAAACACTGGTTTATACTTGGTCAGCAATGAATAAACAGTCAACTCATTATTTTTGTAGAAATCAAAACAGTCCTCAAAAATAATGTAAAGTGACATTTTGACCACAAGATGCTTAAAAAACAGTTAATATACAAAGTACCCGTATAGTTCCTATGGTAACGTGGTGTATACTATTGATATATCATTTGGATTAGGTTAACAACACATAACGTTGTTATGGCTTCAATACCAATCCTGGATCTATTGCTATGATAAGTTGTTATAAGGTAAACATCACTACTTTTTTGTCCAGAGATCGAACATGCAACCAAGCCCTCAAGACTAATGTATTTTGACTTATTTACCACACTAGAATCAGTTTTATAACGAGATCAGACATACAACAAAGTCCTCAAGTGACTTTTTTATCATATTTGACTCAAATATAAATTTAAATTCAAAGAGATATATAAAACGTCTCTATGGCTACTTTACCAAGTTTTGACGTAGGATCTACCCCTATGATATTTTATTGATGAGGTGAACATCACTACTATTTTGTCTAGAGATCGAACATGCGACCAAGTCCTCAAGTGTAATGTATTGTGACTTTTTTACCACACTAGAATCAAACGTTGCCTTAAAAGTTTTATGGATTCTATACCACCGTTGGATATATCATACATGTATATCTTTTTTGATAAGGTAAACATCACTACTATTTTCGTCCAGAGATCAGGGATGCAACAAAGTCCTCAAATGACCTTTTGACCATACTTGAATCAAATAAACTTTTAAGTTAAGACATATATAAAACGTTTCTATGACTTCTTTACCAAAGTAGGGTATACCATATGATATTAGTTTGATAAGGTGAACATTAGTACTGTTTTCGTCAATAGATCAGACTTGCAGCCAAGTCTTCAAGTGACCTTTTGGCCATACTAGACTCAAATATACATTTAAATTAAAAGATATATATATATATATAAACGTTTCTATGGCTACTTTACCAACGTAGGATCTACCCCTATGATATTATTTTGATCAGGTGAACATCGCTACTATTTTTGTCCAGAGATCAAACATGCGACCAAGTCCTCAAAACTAATGTATTTTGATTTTTACCACACTAAAATCAAATGTCGCTTTGAAGAGTTATAAAAAAACGGTTATGGACTCTATACCATAGGATATAACATATGATATATAAAACGTTTCTATGACTTCTTTACCTAGGAAGGATCTACTTCTGTGGTATTATTTTGATAAGGTGAACATCGCTACTACATTAGTCCAGAGATCGAACATACGACAAAACTCTTAAGCCTAATTTATAGTGACTTTTTTACCACACTAGAATCATATTTTGCGTGAAAGACAAATATAAAAAACGTTTTATGGACTCTACACCACCGTGGATATACCTTATGATATTTTATTGATAAGGTGACCATCACTACTATTTTTGTCTAGAAATCGAACATGCGACCAAGTCCTCAAAACTAATGTATTGTGACTTTTACCACACTATAATCAAATGCTTTGAAGAGTTATAAAAAAACGTTTTATGGACTCTATACCACCGTAGGATATACCATATGATACATAAAACGTTTCTATGACTTCTTTACTAACGAAGGATCTACTCCGATAAGGTAAACATCGCTACTATTTTCGTCCTCAACTGACCTTTTGACCATACTAGACTCAAATATACTTAATATAGTTAAAAGAGAGATATATAAAACGTTTCTATGGCTACTTTCCCAACGTATACTCCGATAATATTATTTTGATAAGGTGAACATCACTACTATTTCCCAGAGATCAGACATGCGACCAAGTCCTCTAGACAATAGTAATCTTACGAAATGTCTTCAGGAATCCTATACAAACGTAAATTAAAACTCATGTGATTATATTTGTATTGAATTGTTATCTGTTTAATTTCCTTTTGCAGATTAGAAATTCGACCAGGTGCTTTAGACTAATGTATCGTGAACTTTTGACATCACGTGAATCACACAATTAGTAACACCCAGCTGCACGAAATGTATCTATAACTTTTCAGCCATCATTAAATCTTCTCCTGTGATACATCTTGATTACATTAACGTTGCAGTAGCTCCGTTGGTAGAGTGTTCGTTCCGTAAGTTGGAGGTCTTGGGTTCGATCCCTGACCGGGTCTGACCCAAGACTTTAAATTTTTGCAAAATTGCTAACAACGCAACCAGACCTATAATGTAAAGTGACCTTTTGGTCAAAATTGAATCTCAAGATGTCTAAGAAACAGCTGAACGAAATATACTTATAACTTGTCAACCATTTTAAAGTCTACTCCTGTGATACATAGTATATACTCATGTGATACTGCCTCGATTAGATTAAGGACACTTTCATTTTTATTTTGCAGATCAGAAATTCGACCAATTCCTCTAGACTGATGAACATTGATCCTTTGACCAAACGTGAATAGCTAGATATCTCGGGGCAGCTTGCCAAAACATTTTATGCCCCATTAACAAACGTAATATTACCTTAGGTTGGTTTCGTAAAGTACGTTTTTTATTTGTGCATTTATTTTTCATGTTCGAACAAATTAATCACTTTAATTTCCACAGTTAGGTCCAGGCAATACTGATGATGTATTTATTTTGAAACAGTGTTTAACCTAAATTGTTTCAAAGTTTTCACCTTGCTTCGGGATTGTGATTCGAATATGAATCAGTATGTTTTATTTTCTTTAATTATGGCTCCAATATCAACGCAGTATCTACTTCAATAGATAAAAATCACTCCTATTTTTCCTAGTAAACAAACAATAGACCAAAGCCTCTAGACTAATGAACAATGACCTTTTTGTCAATTGTATACGAAATGTTCCAATGGCTTCCATATAAATGTAATCCATACCCTACTTGATCACTACTTGATTAGTTTATCGACACTCCATTTTTAGCATATCAGAAATGTGAACAAACCCTTAATACAGACTTATGTACATATAGTAACTTTTTTACCACGTTTGTATCACAGGATGTATTGGTAGGAGCTGAATACTGAACAAAACATTTAATGGCTTTAATACAAACGTAGTACAAATGTATATACTTCTGGTATAAGTTTAATGACCGTTCTATTTTTTGCATGTCAGAAATGCGACTACGTCCTTTAAAACTAATGTTAAGTTAAATTTTCACTACAGTTGAATCATTAAATGACTTAGGAAAAATGAACAAGATATTTAGTGTCTCGCAACAAAACCTAGTACAAAGGTATATACATCTGTGATTATGTTAATGGCAATTCCATTTTTGCTTATCAGGAATTCGAACAAAGCCTCAAGACGAATGTACAGTGAAAGTTTGGCAGCGTTTAAATCACAAGGTGTCTTTTAAAAAGCTCAATAAAATGTGAATTGGCTTCAGAACAAACACAGTACAAATGTATATGCTACTTTGGTTAAGTTAACGCCACTTCCATTTTTTTGCATGTACAACCTTGTCCTCAACACTAATGTATAGTGACTTTTTGACCACTTTTGAACCACAAGATGTCTTGGAGGCAGCTAAACAAAATCTTTTATGGCTTCAATACAAACACAGTACAAATGTATATACTTCGATCTGTGATAAGGTTAACGACATTTGTATATTTTATCATATCAGAGATGCGACCAGGTCTTCAAAACAAATATTAAACGAGTGAACTTTTGACCACGCTTGAATCACAAAATGTGTCTTGGAGGCAGCTGAACAAACATTTAATGGCTTCAAAGAAGCAGGCTGCTTGCAAATAAATTGTTGATTAAGGGATATTGCAAGCCAAGGCTTATCAAGGTCCTTAAAAAAATTATGGCCGTCATCACAGTATTGTTGAAAAGTTGGATGCCTCTGTGTTCAGGATTGCCTTGGATATATTTGACGTCACATCGTTCCATGTTCCTTTCACACAAATTTTATTGCACACGTGGCGGGTGTACCTAGCTAAACAGGAAGTGCTTAGCCTTCCGGGGCCCCCGGCCTCACTTCCCTGGTCTTTAATAAAAGGCTAAACAAAAGCTTAAATAATAACTTCATTACAAACATAGTACAAATGTATATACATCTGTGATTATGTTAACCGCGCGCACTTGCATTTTCGTATTTCCAAAATGCAAAATAAGCTTCAAGACTAATATAAAATGATTTTGATCACTTTTGAAACACAACATGTCTTAGAAAGAGCTAAACAAATTTCTTAATGCCTTCAACAAATGTATATACTTCTGTGATTAGATAAAGGCCACTTCAGTTTTTTACAAGTTAAAAGTGCGACCTTGTACTCAAAACTAACATTAAACTAGAAAAAACTGTGAGCAACAAGCTCACAAAAATACCCCCCGCTCCCCCACATACAAAAAGTCCATCGTATCAAATTTGTAAATAGAAGGTGCTCATCTACATTATATCACAAAGATTGTGTGAAAGTTTCATACAAATCCATTGAAGGGTTTAGAAAGAGTTGCGGATAAGAGATAGGTACCCTTAGGTGTAACGAAAGGACGGCATGACGGACACACTATATACCCCCCCCCCCCCACACACACACACTTTTTAAGCGGGGGGTATATTAAGTGAACTTTTGACCACACTTGAATCACAAAATGTTTTAGAAAGAGCTAATTGATATGTTTAATGGCTTCAACACAGGCGTTGTACAAATGTATGTATTTATGTGATAACGTTAATAGCAATTATTATCTATAGATGAAGCTGAATTGTACTGTACAACCACCTCTAATGACTGTTTATATTAATATCTAATGTACCAATTATTTTGTAGAATAGTATAACCCCGTCCTTTTGTATTTTATACACGTATATAAGTCATTAAAGAGGACACTTTATATTAGGGTAAGCAAATAAAAAAAAAAGAAGGGACACTGATCCAAATTATCAATAATAAGGAAAGTAATGGTGTTTTCGTCTCCAGTTAAGATCATTTGACTTGTATCAGCGGCCAGTTTAGTAAGGATGGTAGTCACTTGAGTGCCACCCAGAGCCAAAAGCACGCGATTCAGACAACTTAGACAACAGAAACCCATTCAGGATACATTTTAAGAAAGTTTTAAGAAACCCTTTTTATACACTATTACAAAAAAAAGCAAACCAAGACGTGCAATCATCTGGGCTTCAGTAATCCAACAAATCGCTCAGATTTAAACAAAAATGAGATACCGAACAATCATCTGGTCATCACGAAGTCAACACCGCGCTCAGATTTCAAAAAAATGCGATACCTTTGTATAAAAATGGAGATTTAACATTTACCGACAAGTTGTGATTCCAGAAATATATTTTCATAAATACTATATAAAATCTCATAAACTGCTCTCTACATTATTATGATTGTATTTTTGTTTTTTTATGTCAGATATTCACTATAAATCACATTGGTCAATTGTTTTCAATCCCCACACGTTATATATATTACACTTTCACAGCGATAAAACACAATTATATCAAGACATATTAGTTATAAACACGTGTTGTTTTCCCTCATAAGTCTTCGGACAGATACAACATAATACCATATAACGTTTTTTATATCAGAAATTACACGAATGATGGTGTATAGTATTACAATGTAATCATGCTAGTTTTAGAAAAAAATAGGTCTTGTAACGCAGACAAGGACTCGGAATAATAAACGTTAATGATAAAACAGTCATACGAAGACTACAATTACAATTAAATGATGACGGTTTGGCACAATTACAATTAAATGATGACGGTTTGGCACAATTACAATTAAATGATGACGGTTTGGCACAATTACAATTAAATGATGACGGTTTGGCACAATTACAATTAAATGATGACGGTTTGGCACAATTACAATTAAATGATGACGGTTTGGCACAATTACAATTAAATGACGGTTTGACAAGTTCACAGTATTATCATTATTTTTATTACAGTACTCTTATAGAACTGACTAAACTTTGGATTTAAGATAAGCAATGTATTTAACTAAATATACTTTTACAAAAGGCACGAGTCTTCTGATGTGAAAGGTCTTATACTTAACATAATTTAACTTTTTTTCAAAGTTTTCTTTAGGCATTGTGATTTAGACAGGGACTAGCGTCTGCTTTTTTTCAAATATACGCTTATTATGAGAAAGCATTGCATAACATATATTGCTGGTGTTTTTCTCTGCTGCGAATTAAATAAATAAATGGAGAAGCTACTGTAACACATTGACTTGTTTAAGTGGAGCGATTACTTGTACTTGACTAATGTAGTCAGAATATCACTGTTGACCTATTTTAATAATAAATGCTTAGATTTTTTTGTTTGGCAGACCTGTGTTACTGCGGTAGGTCAGAGTGCTTGCTCCATAAGTGAAGAGTTGTGGATCGAACCCCGACCGGGTCTGAGCAAAGACTTGAAAGTGAGTAGTGACTGTTCTTTCGCCAAGCATTCGGCATTACAAAATGAAAGTCATTCGGATGGGAACTTAAAATAAACGAGGTCCCCTGTCACGGTGGACTTGCACACTAAAGAACCCTGCTGTATAATGCCATCAGCGCAACGCAAATGCAAAATTTCTGCATCTTAGCCTATAGCTGGCGACGTCTCGATATAAGTGAAATATTCTGACTGGGACGTTAAACACCATTACTTACTCATTCACTCTGCCAGACTTGTAGAAAGATTAACACTTACCTAACGAATTAGAACCGACTCAGCTGCTCTTCCTCGTGTTATCTTAAATATCGAGAGCGTTTGGACAGCTGGTATCTCCCGACAGCTTTCAGCCAATAACTCATATTCATTATTAATAAAACCAAATTTTTATAAATTGCAGTCTTGGTATTGGACACCCGGGCATATATCCAAGGTTAACAATACCGCTTTCTTTTTATCCTTATAATTTGGCCAGGTAATTTATTTTAATGATAAAAAGGTGGCGTTTTGGGTATATTTTTTTAGTTTGAAGTGAAATTGAATATTTACAGTGTGTACAGACTTTTTGAAATAAGATTTTGAGCAGAAATTGACATTGTACATTTGGTCACTTTCAAATGAAAATATGCAACTAGAAAAAATTGTATTTTTGTTAAATGTGGCTACAATCTCCGAAAACGGAGTTTTAGTAAAAGTTAAAATTATAGTGTAGCTATCATTACCGATGTAGTCGGACTATTATTAGATGTGAGGACTTCGTGTTTGGTATATCGGTAAAGCATACAATACTGTAGATTACTCTTATTTCGCGAAATATTTTTTTTCGCGTAAATTTGCGAGTTGCCCCATTCGCGAATTTAAATATTACGCGAATATTTCCAGCACACAGATAGTTCTTTGTTAATATACATATGTTGTATACAAAAAGATTCCAAACGCGAATTCAAATATTCGCCATTAAGTCCAATATGGTCTTGACGCGAAATTTTCTACTCGCGAAAAATAAGAGATCTACAGTAGTTTAAAAGGGCATTGACAAATAATGAAACTGATATTGTAAACAGGAACAAATGATATAAATGACTTACTTATCATCAACATATATTGTATTAATTTGATCAATAGAGCTATAGAAATAATATATGTATGTTAACAACAAACACGTTATAACAACCATTTATGTTAGTGGATCCTGGTCACAAACAAAATACAATGCCATTGGTCAGAAATTAGATAAATCTTTTCAGCCTTGTTTTTGATAACAAAGCAAAGGGTCAATAAGTTGTTGCCGAACATGGAAGGTTGAAGCATATAAAGAGCTTCTCTGTTGACAATTATAACTATATGATATGAGGTTAATTGATAAACAAATTGGCTTCATTCACTTTATATTTTTGTAAACAAACAGTGAACCTTCGACCTTAAACACATACATTTTATAGGCAAACAATATTGACCTGTCCGCTTGACCTTTATATGAAGTATTTATTATGTACCGGTATATATGCAAACAACATTGACCTGCCCGCTTGACCTTTAATTGATATATGTATACACAATTTTGATTACACACGTGGCGGATGTAGCTAGCTAAACAGGAGGTACTTACCCTTCCCCGGCCTCACGTCCCTGGTAGAAGTTCACGTGTCTAACCTGACTTGTCAGTTCCAAATTTTTTACTTTGCTTCCGGATTGTGATTCAGACATGGACTAGAATGTTTGTTTTTTACTTTGCTCCTGGATTGTGATTCGGACATTTTTTAATATGTTTGTTTTTATTTTGCTTTTGGATTGTGATGCGGACATGGATTAGTATATTTGTTTTTGATTATGTACCAGAACATTTACGTACAGGGAACACAGGTGACAATATCGTCTCCAGTGACAATATCGTCTCCAGTACTGGAAACATGCATTGTGTACATTCATGTGCGAATCCTAACACTACCCATGTATTAGGATGATCAGACAAGTCAATATAATTTGCCTTTAATGCTTTATAACATTTATACACGTGTAGATTCCGTAAATGCCTTGAGATTGGTTGAATGTTGTTCCGAATTAAATATATTGGTTATATATATTAAAATACAGTGATCACATACATAAATATTGAATTTATTCTTGCCGTTGATAAAATATAATTATAATAAATAAATAAATAAATAAATAAATAAATAAATAAATGGAATCACTATTGTATGTATTTATTATGGAGTATCAGAAAACAATGTACTTTTTTGTTAACATCAGCTATTGAAGATATACATATTTCGATTGTACATCAGAAATTGGAAATGTTGATTATATAAAAATGGTAAAATACCAATCCACATTGAAGTCAGAGATTCTTTCCTTACATATCAAGGATATGTTTGTCCATAAGATATTGGGGATCTAGATTATGTAAAAAGCTTAAGGTTCAATACCAATCCACATGAAGTATGATAATCTCTCTTTATACTGTCATTAGAATTATTTAGGATCAGAAAAAAAAATCCATAAAAAGAGAGGTGCAAGATATCTCTATCTTGTACCCCCCCCCCCGTCACGATAGCATTCATGCTGTTTTTTCCGCAAAATTTTATCAACAAAAAATAGAATCAATCACTACCTGTAGTGCCAGATAAGGAAATCTCAACCCTCGTTCTAATATATTTCGTCCAGAACTCGGCAAGCCTCGTTCTGGACCAAATATATTAGAACTCGGGTTGAGATTTCCCTATCTGGAACCACAAGTTGTGATAGATTCTATTATTCTCCCATCTCTAAATATGAAAGATCGAAGTATCCAGTGCAGGAAAGCCATGTGGAATATTTCTGTCTTTCATCACGTGGTTTTGTTGTCTTTCATCACGTGATTTTCAGTGACGTAACAATCAAAGGACAATTGAATGACGTTTTCTTGCGGGAAAATGACATCCGCGTCTTTAAAATTAAGAAATTTTAATTGCGTTTCAAATGTTTATTCTGAGAGATTAGATAATTACCTTTGTTTCCTAGTTTATACATTTTGTATAAATATCATCAAATGGGAGAAAAAGAATCAATTATGAGTTTATCTATGTAGGATAGGGAAATCTCACCCTCGGGGTTGAATATTTCTGTCAGAGACTCAGCAAGCCTCGTCTCTAACTGAAATATTCAACCCCTCGGGTGGGATTTCCCTATCCTACATGGATACTCATAATAGATTCTATTAATCTTGTAACCCCCCCCTTTTTTTGGTCAAGATAGCATTCATTCTGTTTTTCCCGCAAAATTTTATCAACAAAATCAGAGGTGTATCGATAATTTAAATTTGATTTTAAATTGAAAAATTGTGCTTTTTGATGCAAGAAATAGATCAGTCATTACCCGTAGTGCTAGATAAGAAAATCTCAACCCTCGTTCTTATATATTTGGTCCAGAACTCGGTAAGCCTCGTTATGGACCAAATAAATTAGAACTCAGGTTGAGATTTCCCTATCTGACACCATAAATTGTGATAGATTCTATTAGTAAATCAGCTATTGGGAATCTAGATTATATGAAATGGTCCAATTCCACTCCACATTAAAGTTTGGATTCTGTTTTTATATCAACTGTTAGAGATATCCAGAATCTATTTGTAAATGAGATATTTGCGATGTAATTATATGAAATGGTTCAAATTGCCTTTCTGTACATTAGAGACATGTAATGAAGGTTTAGATTATATACAAATAACGTTCTGATTAGATATTTATTGGATTAATGATAGCTTTATAATGTAACAGTATGCTCTACTGGTAAAATTGTTCTGACCGTTAGAATTGGAATGATGCCTAGCCGCAAGGAATAAATTACAAAACAGCATCTTAAGTCTATATCGAGAGGGGCTATTGAGTTTAATGTAGGCAACAAACATTTTAGAGGGTCAATGTTCTGGAGAACAGCTGCGACACACACATATCAAGGGGTCTATAGTTTGTTGGTCTTGAAGTGCGATCTTGGAGACTATTTCCGGGTACAGAACAATCAACATATCTGCGAAACTACAATACATCTGGGTAAAGAACAATCGTCATCAGAAAGTACGCTATACAATAATTCGCATTGGTATTTACGTAAAAACAAAGTTGTCAATAAAGGCCACCAAAAGCGGTCTTCTTTGGCTGGTCGACCTTACATACAGCATAAAATAACATGAATAAAGAGTTTAAAAATTTTTGAATCTCCGTGTCGAGCAGGTAATATTGCAATATTCCATCATGCTGCCTGTTGGGTATAATAAAGTTCAAAATGACATCGAAATTGTCTTTAGATTTAATTAAACAATTCAAAGCCGCAATGACTAACCAGGTAAGTGTGACAGACAGAGTCAGTCTCTTTTTGATTGCAGTATAACAATACCTTGTCAGTTTTAAAAGACGATTTCAGAGAAAAATTCACATCACATTTTTATTGCATGCACCTGAAAAACTCGGCTAATTGCTTTAACTTTTAACTGAATACATGTAAATTTGTTTCAAGTAGGTAAATTCCGGATCATTTTATATATTCCAGTGGGCGCTGGTTAATTGAGATGAAATTATACCAGCATGAACATAAAATCTGCTTCCTGTTTAATTGATGTTTAAACCTTAAAAGTTAAGTAGATTTTGAACTTAATTCATTTAAGTAAATTAACTTCAAATGGCGGAACAAATGTTTTCGAATTTATAAAACGGTTTTTAAGTAGACGAAGGAATTTTGTAACTACAAAACATGTACTTGACTACATGACAAACTATGTGTTTTTATTTAAGTTTCGGTTAATTACTTTTGGTATGTAATGCATTTCTGCATCATACCTCTTTAATTATTGTCATACAATTTTATATATGCATTAATAAAACTCTGTAAAATGGCTTTGATATCATTTCCTTTTCCCTTAGAAACACCAACGAGTTCCAATGTCACGGTAGGCTTGGCACGATATAAAGATCTCTGCTGTATAATGTCATCAACGCAACGCAAAGGCAAATTTCTGCACCTTCGCCTTAAGCTAGCGACGCCTTGATATAAATGAAATATTCTTGACTGGAACGTTAAACATTATTACTCAACTCAACCCATGTAGGAGGATCAACATTACATATAGGTGTAAGTAATGTCAAGCGAACAGACCAATTATGTTTGCCTATAAAAATATAAACATTGTCTATTAACACATGTTTGACTGGTACTGGATATAACAACAAAGTAATATCCAGTGCTGTGGTAAAAGTACTCTTAATGGTGCCATACGTCTTGTTTTAAATTCAAATTAAATTTTAGGTTATTTTGATAAAATAGTCTGAATAAAAAACAAACATACCGATCCATGTCCGTATCACAATCCAGAAGCAAAGTATAAATCTTTGGAACTGACAAGTTAGGTTAGACACGAATAATTCCATCAGGGAAGTGGGTCCAGGTGCTTCGGAAGGATAAGCACCTCCAGTTGAGCTAGATACACATGATACGTGTGTAATAAAAAATCAAAACTTTCATTTTTAACACATGGACTTTGCAAAAACCAACACAACAATGACCACAAAACGACACAATTAATGATATAATTTATTTTTGTATCAAAATCTTTAAATCATAATCGAAAAAAACATAGTTAAAACTTTGAAAACTTGATAATTTAGTACTTGTTTAGCTAGCTTAATTTATCCGCCACGTATAAAATTTAAATTGGAAATGAAAGGAATATGAAACTTTGCTATGTCAAATATATATTTTAGACCGAATATCAAAGAATATTTTCTATAAATACAGCTGTAATTATCAATTTAGTTGAAGATATCTTGTCTGACATACACCGGAAGATCCAACTGCGCGTGTACGCTAACTTTGCTATTCTACTCATAAACAGTTACGCCCACACCCGACAAAAACAACCATGAACATTGCAACTGATACTGTTTATTAAGCTTATATAATATAATATTTGTCGTTAAGTTTCTTAATAACAAATTAGTAATCTAAGCTGACACTAGAAATAGTTCCATGAAGGATGTTTGTTTCTGTTGGCAATTAAACCTTTTGCACTTTTATTCCCATTCATATTGTATTATTCGTTAAAAGTTAATGGAGACTTCTGTCCTTACCGACGGTTATGAGTTTTACGAGATACAGAGAACGATTGTTTCACCTTTCTGTATTTCAACAAATTCAGCGCAAATAGTAAAATGCTACCAAAACACAAGTTTTCAATAAAGAGTAAAATTGACTTTGTAATTATTTAACAGTAAATTTTAAGAAGTAACAGAAAAGAATTACTTTCGAAATAATCATTATTATAATTAATATCATTTCGATATTGAAATTGCAATATAACGAAAAGTACATCACATGTACACATGCAACGGAATTTAACCGACATAATAATTACCTGCTTTTAAGGATCCAAACAATAAATTTACAGCAATAAATTAAATCCAGCCGTGCCGCGCGTGTCTGACATCTTTATAAAATAAATGAATTGTAGGATTTGTTAGTAGACTAGATAAAACAATCACGCTAATTGATTCTAGCCTGTTATTTATTGATGGTGACATCGGTTGTTTATCGTTTTTCTGAGTTTGTTTTTTTTAATGATTATTAATTTAAATTTTCACAGGCAAACTAACTGACATATTTTTATTGTGCCTTTTTCAATGACAGTTTCCACAATAATTAACTGACATAAATCATAGACTGCAATGCCTCTGTCAAAGTAAATGCATTTCAAAAACGTTGCCAAGTAACAAAACAGTAAATAACGTTATTTATGACGTAATAATACATGCAGAAATTTAGTGGTGTAAATAGCTTCATAAAATAAAGCATGATTGGAAATATTAGTAGACTAATTCTTCAAAATACCACCATGGGACTTGTTTGTAGGCGAATTTAGAAATTTCGGTCAGTTCATACTATGAGAGGTTCTCGGCTTCCTTGTCAAAGGACTATACAGTCCAACCTGCTTTAAAGGCTACCCCTATATAAGGGCTACCTGCTTATAAAGACCAATAGAATTGTATCCCAATTGTTCTTTATTCATATTATTTGAACCTGTATATAAAAGCCACCTGCCCTTAAAGACCACTTTTACTGGTTACCTTGTATGACCTTTATAGACAGTTTGACTAGTTTTCTCCAGCTACTCAAGCTCCCTTTACTATCCTTGAACTGAAAGACTGGAAATACGTGAAAACATCTTAAGTTGGAAGTTAAACTTCGTAACTTGATTTCAATTACTGATGTTAGTGCGATTTTTTAATTAGATATATAATGACATAAAGTGTCGTTTGCGAGAGAGAAAGCAATGCATTTTTATAATGGCATTAAATCGATCACAAAATTGTGAATAACCCATTTATGATAACAACACGATTATTTTACTTTGGAAATAAAATATATACATGTATATAAAACTTGCTTAACATTGATTTCATTAATCACAAAAAATAATCTGAAAAAGTGCATAACGTAATTATGTTTTAATAATATAATTAATCAATTTCATCTTTGTGATTGGCTGAAATGATTACACGTGACCAGATGTTATACCGCGGATGTCTATCTCTGAATTCGGAAATCGCCTTTTACCTTTGCTATTGGTCGTCTGTGATCTGATGGCAGAGTCAACGAGTCTATTTTTAGATTTCAACGTAATTGTAACAAAAACACGTGCACCGGCGTGATTATACACATACAGCGATACAGTACTTACACCAATATGCATAATTCAAACCTGTCTGTGTTTATTGAAACTCTGCCACCAGAACGTGGACGGACTTTACAATAAACATGGCGACGAAGTATTTGTCTGCTAAATCAGACGACAGAAGTCTGCATAAATTTTCATGCTGATTTAACTTTACTAAAACTGACAAAGAAGAGAGGCGACGGACATGACAGTAAATGATTGTAAAGCGTATTTGAGAGAGAAAAGAGTCAGTAAAGTTGAAATCCATCACGTTTTATATTAAAGCACGTACTTAAAGGATGAATGTATAAAGAATAGTCATTCATAATGGCACATAGGTCTTGTCACAAATAGCATTGTTACATACATGTAGAGAACGAACCCATAAACAATAAGAGAAAATATAACAAAAAATAAAGAGTTTGTGAGATACTACTTAAAGTGAATTGCGATCTCTGAAAATGTAAGTAAAGAAACTACAGTAAAAAAAATAGATCTGAACACGGTTAGTGGTTTAGAACAAGGAAAAACAGATATGCAACCTCGCTCTATGAGAGATTTTTACTGGGCTATTGGAGAAACCAGATGAGGATACTAAACAAGAAGACACGGTAAAAGTGATAAGCGATTTACATGTATATCAAAAATCACTTAGGAGTTACCGAGGACATCGCCTTATTCCTAATTGCACATAGACATGGAATGATATCTTTAACATTTTGATATAACAAATAGACAAAACTTAAAAAATATAATACTGCAACTGAAATAAAAAAAAGTAATTTATTGTCAATCGAAGTTTCACATTGGCTAAATTATATAATAGAACAGTCATGGACTTTTCAGTGATTGTATGTGACGTGGCGTCACCTCGGTCGTTTTCATGACCTTGGTCCTCTATATATATATACATACCACTCTTTAATAAAATTCCTTATCAGTGAAACTCGGATCAAACTTATGGAAATCCAAATGTTTTTTCAACACACTATTTGGTTGGAACGTAAAGTTGTGAGCCATGGTGCCCTCGGAAATTGTAAACATTGGGATACCATAAAATGCATTCAGGACATCACATATTTATTAACCAATGGCTCAGACCACATTCTATGCACATCAATAACTTTCTACATTTGGCTGATGCTGGCATTTTCACAAAAAGGTTGAAACCCGAAACTGTTCCATTTCCAAAAACAAATTATTATAGTACTGTGATCATTAGTTAATCGATTCAGCCCGACATCTTATTAGTATACGAGACGAAAATTGTGTTATATAGAATGAAACTGATGTCATGAAATTCAGTGTGAAGGGAAAATGTTTCAATATAAATATAAATACTAAACCGTCTGCCATAAAAATGATGTCAAATGTGAGTTGAGTTAAGTTGAGTAGTGGTATTTAACGTCCCAGTCAAGAATATTTCACTTATATCGAGACGTCGCCAGCTATATAAGAAGGTGCAGAAATTTTGCCTGTGCGTTGCGTTGATGACATTATACAGCAGGGTTCGTTATCGTGCCACGCCTACCAAGACAAGAGTCCTTGTTTGTTTTAAGTTTCCATCCGAATAAAACCGTGGTATTCATTTCGTAATGTCGAGTACTTGGAACATAACTTGACCATGAAAGAAAATCACTACCTACGTTTATTTCTTGTGTAAGACCCGTCCGGGGTTAGAACCTACGAACTCCCACTTACGGAGCGAGCCCTCTAACAACAGAGTTACCGCAGTGGTTGATGCATTCATTTTAGTTGTCATGTGTTGGTTTTGAATGCAGTTTTTAAATAAAATTTCTTAATCAGCATATCAAAGTTCTTATGAACTTATAATCTATAAGGCTCAGGGATTTTGCAAACCTTGGGTAATAAGGACCGCCAAAACTACTCGTCGTTACAATATTGTTGACATGTACGTGTCTGCATTTAGGATTTGACGTTTAATAACTCAAGGTTTCGATCATTTTCATTTTTCAATTCATAAATAGCGCAGACTAATCACAAAGTAACATTTTATTCTACATACGGAAAGTAAGTATAGCTTTGCCTATTTTATGGTGTCGCTTTATTGTTTTTTAGGGACATGGACTGGCATTTTGGTCTCATTTATATTTTTTTTTAATCCGGAAGACCCAATGATTTTGCTAGTCTAGAATCACAAAGTTTATAACTATCACTACACTGTTGACAAGTATGATGTCTCTGTATCCAAAATCATATTGGATATGTTTGACGTTTCATAGTCCCATGTTCCTTTCAATCCTAACTTTTGAGTTCACACGTGGTGAGAGTAGGTAAACAAGAGGTACTTACCCATCCAAAACACTCGGTCTCACTCCCTCGGAGGAAGTTCTCGTGATTATCATAATTTACAAGTTTTCAAACTTTTACTCTGCTTTGGGATTATGATTTCGGCATGGATTAGTATGCTTGTTTTTTTATCTTATAATCTGTAACAAACCTAGCCTTTTGAAGGCCATAAAATGTTTTACGGCCTTCATCACAGTATTGTTGATAAGTATGATGTCTCTATTCAAACTTAAAGTATCCTTGTATTATTTGGCGTTCCATAGCTCCATGTTCCTTTGATGCTTACTTTTGATTCTAAAATTGACGGGTGTTGGTAGTTAAAATTTCGGTTTAATCACTGTTGATAAGGAATTGTATTCAGAAACAACCGTCAATGTTATAAAATTTACACTGGTATAATATGAAATTTGCCTGTTTTTCTAGTTTTAATTTTGATTTTAGAATTATGTTTTGAAAATTGATCGATGTGTTGTTTGTAGTTGACTTTAATCATTAATCCGTTAACTGTAATATACAGTTGTGGAATCTACATTGTAGATGTTTTCAAAAACGTTTATTAAAAAACAAACATTCCACTTAATGCCCAAATCATAATCCAAGGTAAAAGCGAAAACTTTAAAATTAAGTAACTGACGTATGAAGGATGATATTTAACTTGCACATTGCCTATTGAATCAGCGGGCACAGCGTTCAACTGTTGTTATGTCTGAAAATGATGACTTTTATTTATAAAAATTAAGACTATGGTAAGAAAAAGAACACAAAATCAATTCAAGCGACATGATTGTTGATTATATACCGTCGGATCTCCGGTTCTGCTCTCGGTTTATATCGACATGAATGTCAAACACTACATTTACAGGATAGACAACAAGTCTTTGTAATCTAATAAATAAAAACTTATTTATGTTATAGTTAGGAATTTAGACACACATCAACAAGTAAGGGGAATGACTCCATCTATTTTTATGTTTTAATTAAAACAGATTTGAATAAATTGACATTTACTCAGGATTCCGTCGTCAGAGGCTTCTAATAAATGTCGACAGTTTTCATCGTTTTGATTCCGTCGTCAGAGGCTACTAATAAATGTCGACAGTTTTCATCGTCCAATGGATATCATTTGTCTAAGGTTTAATTCTGTGCTTATCTTAAGATTAATGATATGTATAGCTTTTTAGACTCGGCTCAATTTAAAAGCACAATTACTGCTACAACATTTAACCTTAGCTGTCCATTTACAGACAGCTGTAGGCTATATACAACAATTGATTGTGCTCTAGATTCGTATACCGCGCCTCTGGGTCCTTATTATAGAAGTTATGCCACTTTGTTTACGTTCTCCGAATCCCTTAACCAACATCGGACGGAGCTCCATGATATAAGGAGTTGAGTTGAGATGAGTAATGGTGTTTAGCGTCCCAGTCAAAAATATTTAACTTATATCGAGACGTCGCCAGCTATAGGCAAAGGTGCAGAAATTTTGCCTGTGTGTTGCGCTGATGGCAATATACAGCAGGATTCTTTAGAGTGCCAAGCCCACCGTGACACGCGACCTCATTTATTTTAAGTTCCCGTCTGAAAGAACCGTCACTCTCATTTCGTAATGTCGAGTGCTTTGCTTGGCGCAAAAACAGCCACTTCCCACTTTCAAGTCGGGTCAGACACTGCCGGGGATCTAACCTACGACCTCCCACTTACAGAGCGAGCACTCTACCAACTGACCTACCGCAGTGGTTCCATGATATAAGGGTTAATCCACTCTTCTCTAAAACCCCATTTTCAAATTAGGTCATACATTCAATAAACTGTTATCAACAAAAGACCTTGATCTAAATTTTTTCTTTCTCAGGCGAAAATGAATGTCACATTTGAAGGTTCGATAAAAGAAAGATATTTTCTACTTAATATTATGTCATATATGAGCATCCTATAAACTGTAACAGTTAGCTTTCTACACAAATGACCATGACCTATTTTATATCCCAGCCGAAAATGAATGTCAGTTTTGAAGATTCGATTATATATATTTCTCATACCAAGTTATATTCATCCATAAAACACTTAAAATACACTTATTTATGATATTGCCTTGTCATTCTTAATCCATCCTTTGGGAAACGTCTAATTTTGAGTTGAAATTTTATGATTTATCAGTAACCAATTTTGACAAAATCATTTAAAATGACAATCTTTATTAGAATCTTTTCTCGAATTTCCCCAAGTGTATTAAAGTTCCTTCAACTTTCATTGCAAAGTATCCATGATTTAGGTACCAGCGGGTTTAATAAAAATAAGTATTAATTAATTTTACGACTCTGCTATATGTGGTAAATTACCTGGGTTTGGTTGTTCAAAACGTCTTGTTGGTTTTTAATAAGTCAGCCCTTATATGTGATAACCACTGCGGAAGCTCAGCTGGTAGAGTATTCGCTCCGCGAGTGGCAGGTCGTAGGTTCGAACACCGGTCGGGTCTTACCCAAGACATAAAAGTTGGTTCTTCCGCCAAACACTTTGCATTACGACATGAAAGTCACAGTTTTGTTCGGATGGTACGATAACAAACCCTGCTGTATAATGCCGTGAGCACAACGCACAGACAAAATTCTACATATTCGCCTATAGCCGGCGACGTCTCGATATAAGTGAAATATTCTTGACTAGGACGTTAAACGCCATTACTCTACTTAACTTTTATATGTGATGTATTACGTTTATACAGTGTTAATGGAGCTTTGTTGAATGTCACAATTCGCATATTACCATAACGTTATATAATATGCATGGAGTTGAGTTGAGTAATGGTGTTTAACGTCCAAATACAAAAATCAATTATATCTAGTAATTAAACAACAGGGTTCATTTTCATGCCACGAATACCATGACAGGTTCAGTTACCTTCCGAAAGAACCGTGACTTTCATTTCGTAATTCTGAGTTCTTGGCGAAAGAACAGTCACTACCCATTTATAAATCATGGGTCAGACCCGATCGGGGATCGAACCCACCACCTCCCGCTTACGAACTTAAATACTTTATCAACTGAGCTACCACAGTGGAATGTAAATGGAGGTTAGTTGAATGTTATAATTCGCATTTTACCAGAACGTTTTACGATGTGCATGGATTAACATTAAGTTTCACAGTACGTCTTATATTAAAAGGGTTTCGCTGGCGTTCATTGTTTAAATAGACCGTTTTGGAAAGGCTTTCGTCGCTTATATTCGCTAAAACACAATTTTTCGCCATTTTAATGCAAAATTAAATTCAAAGAACAATAATAAATCCATACAGATAGACTAACGCCCCAGTCAAGAACTCATTCACTTATTTCAAGGCAGTCATTTCAGCATGGAAAATAAATATAGGAAAGGGATCTTTCTTAATTATCTTGTATGCGGGTAGCGGGTCAACAATGACAAACATTGACCAGAAAGAAAACATAACACAATGAAGGGGAAAACTTTAAATATTAAGATGTGGGAAAACATGAGTGATCAGTCCTTAGTGTTAGACGACAACTTAAGATTATAGTTACCTTTTATATAGGTTTGCTGGGACTAGCTGTCTGGGTAAAAGGGCGTGTCTAGAGTTACTGGGAGCAGATTATTGGGACTAGCTGTCTTGAATTACTGGAACCAGATGTCTGGAATTACATATATACTGGGACTTGCTGTTTTGGGACACTTGGACCATCTCTCTGAGATAACAACGCAGAAAGACAACATATCACAATGAAGGGGGAATTTAAATTAAAAGATATGGAAAGCATCAGTTATCAGGCCTTGGTATTAAATGACAACTTAAAAGATTATAGTTAACGGTGAATTAGGTTTGTAGGGACTAGCTATCTCGATATTAATATTGGGACTAGCTGTCTGAATAGTGGGACTAGACTGATGCTACTGGGACTATCTCTCTGATTAATGGGACTAGTTGTCTGCAGTAACTAGAACCAGATGTCAGGGATTACTGGGACTAGTTGTCTGCAGTAACTAGAACCAGATGTCAGGGATTACTGGGACTAGTTGTCTGCAGTAACTAGAACCAGATGTCAGGGATTTCTGGGACTAGTTGTCTGCAGTAACTAGAACCAGATGTCAGTGATTACTGGGACTAGTTGTCTGCAGTAACTAGAACCAGATGTCAGGGATTACTGGGACTAGCTGTCTGCAGTAACTAGAACCAGATGGACCAGTTGACTGCAGTAACTAGAACCAGATGTCAGGGATTACTGGGACTAGCTGTCTGCAGTAACTAGAACCAGATGTCAGGGATTACTGGGACTAGTTGACTGCAGTAACTAGAACCAGATGTCAGGGATTACTGGGACTAGTTGTCTGCAGTAACTAGAACCAGATGTCAGTGATTACTGGGACTAGTTGTCTGCAGTAACTAGAACCAGATGTCAGGGATTACTGGGACTAGTTGACTGCAGTAACTGGAACCAGATGTCAGGGATTACTGGGACTAGTTGTCTGCAGTAACTGGAACCAGATGTCAGGGATTACTAGGACTAGTTGTCTGCAGTAACTAGAACCAGATGTCAGGGATTACTGGGACTAGCTGTCTGCAGTAACTAGAACCAGATGTCAGGGATTACTGGGACTAGTTGTCTGCAGTAACTGGAACCAGATGTCAGGGATTACTGGGACTAGTTGTCTGCAGTAACTAGAACCAGATGTCAGGGATTACTGGGACTAGTTGTCTGCAGTAACTAGAACCAGATGTCAGTGATTACTGGGACTAGTTGTCTGCAGTTACTAGAACCAGATGTCAGGAATTACTGGGACTAGCTGTCTGCAGTAACTAGAACCAGATGTCAGGGATTTCTGGGACTAGTTGCCTTGGGTTACGTGAACCATCGGGACTAGTTGTGCGAGGTTACTGGGAACAAAGTCTCTAGAGCTGCTGTTGTTTCTGAATTCGGGTGTCTAGAGTTTCTGGAATTAGGTGTCAGATATTGATTGATTGAGTCATTTTTCTGGGGTTACTTGAACCATCTCTTTGAGATTACCGGGTAGAGATGTCTGGTGTTATTGGTACAGATGTCAGATATTGCTGGAATCATTTTTCTGGGGTTACTTGGACCATCTCTTTGAGATTACCAGGTAGAGATGTCTGGTGTTACTGGTACAGATGTCAGATATTGCTGGAATCATTTTTCTGGGGTTACTCGAACCATCTCTTTGAGATTACCGGGTAGAGCTGTCTGGAGTTTCTGGTACAGATGTCAGATATTGCTGGAATCATTTTTCTGGGGTTACTTGGACCATCTCTTTGAGATTACCGGGTAGAGCTGTCTGGAGTTTCTGGTACAGATGTCAGATATTGCTGGAATCATTTTTCTGGGGTTACTTGGACCATCTCTTTGAGATTACCGGGTAGAGATGTCTGGTGTTACTGGTACAGATGTCAGATATTACTGGAATCATTTTTCTGGGGTTACTTGGACCATCTCTTTGAGATTACCGGGTAGAGATGTCTGGTGTTACTGGTACAGGTGTCAGATATTGCTGGAATCATTTTTCTGGGGTTACTTGGACCATCTCTTTGAGATTACCGGGTAGAGATGTCTGGTGTTACTGGTACAGATATCAGATATTACTGGAATCATTTTTCTGGGGTTACTTGGACCATCTCTTTGAGATTAGGGTAGAGATGTCTGGTGTTACTGGTACAGGTGTCAGATATTGCTGGAATCATTTTTCTGGGGTTACTTGGACCATCTCTTTGAGATTACCGGGTAGAGATGTCTGGTGTTACTGGTACAGATGTCAGATATTGCTGGAATCATTTTTCTGGGGTTACTTGGACCATCTCTTTGAGATTACCGGGTAGAGATGTCTGGTGTTACTGGTACAGATGTCAGATATTGCTGGAATCATTTTTCTGGGGTTACTTGGACCATCTCTTTGAGATTACCGGGTAGAGATGTCTGGTGTTACTGGTACAGATGTCAGATATTGCTGGAATCATTTTTCTGGGGTTACTTGGACCATCTCTTTGAGATTACCGGGTAGAGATGTCTGGTGTTACTGGTATAGATGTCAGATATTGCTGGAATCATTTTTCTGGGGTTACTTGGACCATCTCTTTGAGATTACCGGGTAGAGATGTCTGGTGTTACTGGTACAGATGTCAGATATTGCTGGAATCATTTTTCTGGGGTTACTTGGACCATCTCTTTGAGATTACCGGGTAGAGATGTCTGGTGTTACTGGTACAGATGTCAGATATTGCTGGAATCATTTTTCTGGGGTTACTTGGACCATCTCTCTGAGATTACCGGGTAGAGATGTCTGGTGTTACTGGTACAGATGTCAGATATTGCTGGAATCATTTTTCTGGGGTTACTTGGACCATCTCTTTGAGATTACCGGGTAGAGATGTCTGGTGTTACTGGTACAGATGTCAGATATTGCTGGAATCATTTTTCTGGGGTTACTTGGACCATCTCTTTGAGATTACTGGGTAGAGAGATGGTGTTACTGGTACAGATGTCAGATATTGCTGGAATCATTTTTCTGGGGTTACTTGGACCATCTCCGTGAGATTAGGGTAGAGATGTCTGGTGTTACTGGTACAGATGTCAGATATTGCTGGAATCATTTTTATGGGTTACTTGGACCATCTCTTGAGATTACCGGGTAGAGCTGTCTGGAGTTTCTGGTACAGGTGTCAGATATTGCTGGAATCATTTTTCTGGGGTTACTTGGACCATCTCTGTGAGATTACCGGGTAGAGATGTCTGGTGTTATTGGTACAGATGTCAGATATTGCTGGAATCATTTTTCTGGGGTTACTTGGACCATCTCTTTGAGATTACCGGGTAGAGATGTCTGGTGTTACTGGTACAGATGTCAGATATTGCTGGAATTTTTTCTGGGGTTACTTGGACCATCTCTTTGAGATTACCGGGTAGAGATGTCTGGTGTTACTGGTACAGATGTCAGATATTGCTGGAATCATTTTTCTGGGGTTACTTGGACCATCTCTCTGAGATTACCGGGTAGAGATGTCTGGTGTTACTGGTACAGATGTCAGATATTGCTGGAATCATTTTTCTGGGGTTACTTGGACCATCTCTTTGAGATTACCGGTAGTAGAGATGTCTGGTGTTACTGGTACAGATGTCAGATATTGCTGGAATCATTTTTCTGGGGTTACTTGGACCATCTCTTTGAGGATTATGGGTAGTAGATTCTAGTGTTACTGGTACAGATGTCAGATATTGCTGGAATCATTTTTCTGGGGTTACTTGGACCATCTCTTTGAGATTACTTGGTAGAGATGTCTGGTGTTACTGGTACAGATGTCAGATATTGCTGGAATCATTTTTCTGGGGTTACTTGGACCATCTCCGTGAGATTACCGGGTAGAGATGTCTGGTGTTACTGGTACAGATGTCAGATATTGCTGGAATCATTTTTCTGGGGTTACTTGGACCATCTCTTTGAGATTACCGGGTAGAGATGTCTGGTGTTACTGGTACAGATGTCAGATATTGCTGGAATCATTTTTCTGGGGTTACTTGGACCATCTCTTTGAGATTACTGGGTAGAGATGTCTGGTGTTACTGGTACAGATGTCAGATATTGCTGGAATCATTTTTCTGGGGTTACTTGGACCATCTCCGTGAGATTACCGGGTAGAGATGTCTGGTGTTACTGGTACAGATGTCAGATATTGCTGGAATCATTTTTATGGGGTTACTTGGACCATCTCTTTGAGATTACCGGGTAGAGCTGTCTGGAGTTTCTGGTACAGGTGTCAGATATTGCTGGAATCATTTTTCTGGGTTACTTGGACCATCTCTGTGAGATTACCGGGTAGAGATGTCTGGTGTTATTGGTACAGATGTCAGATATTGCTGGAATCATTTTTCTGGGGTTACTTGGACCATCTCTTTGAGATTACCGGGTAGAGATGTCTGGTGTTACTGGTACAGATGTCAGATATTGCTGGAATCATTTTTCTGGGGTTACTTGGACCATCTCTTTGAGATTACCGGGTAGAGATGTCTGGTGTTACTGGTACAGATGTCAGATATTGCTGGAATCATTTTTCTGGGGTTACTTGGACCATCTCTCTGAGATTACCGGGTAGAGATGTCTGGTGTTACTGGTACAGATGTCAGATATTGCTGGAATCATTTTTCTGGGGTTACTTGGACCATCTCTTTGAGATTACCGGGTAGAGATGTCTGGTGTTACTGGTACAGATGTCAGATATTGCTGGAATCATTTTTCTGGGGTTACTTGGACCATCTCTTTGAGATTACTGGGTAGAGATGTCTAGTGTTACTGGTACAGATGTCAGATATTGCTGGAATCATTTTTCTGGGGTTACTTGGACCATCTCTTTGAGATTACTTGGTAGAGATGTCTGGTGTTACTGGTACAGATGTCAGATATTGCTGGAATCATTTTTCTGGGGTTACTTGGACCATCTCCGTGAGATTACCGGGTAGAGATGTCTGGTGTTACTGGTACAGATGTCAGATATTGCTGGAATCATTTTTATGGGGTTACTTGGACCATCTCTTTGAGATTACCGGGTAGAGCTGTCTGGAGTTTCTGGTACAGGTGTCAGATATTGCTGGAATCATTTTTCTGGGGTTACTTGGACCATCTCTGTGAGATTACCGGGTAGAGATGTCTGGTGTTATTGGTACAGATGTCAGATATTGCTGGAATCATTTTTCTGGGGTTACTTGGACCATCTCTTTGAGATTACCGGGTAGAGATGTCTGGTGTTACTGGTACAGATGTCAGATATTGCTGGAATCATTTTTCTGGGGTTACTTGGACCATCGCTTTGAGATTACCGGGTAGAGATGTCTGGTGTTACTGGTATAGATGTCAGATATTGCTGGAATCATTTTTCTGGGGTTACTTGGACCATCTCTGTGAGATTACCGGGTAGAGATGTCTGGTGTTACTGGTACAGATGTCAGATATTGCTGGAATGATTTTTCTGGGGTTACTCGAACCATCTCTTTGAGATTACCGGGTAGAGCTGTCTGGAGTTTCTGGTACAGATGTCAGATATTGCTGGAATCATTTTTCTGTGGTTACTTGGACCATCTCTTTGAGATTACTGAGTAGAGATGTCTGGTGTTACTGGTACAGATGTCAGATATTGCTGGAATCATTTTTCTGGGGTTACTTGGACCATCTCTGTGAGATTACCGGGTAGAGATGTCTGGTGTTACTGGTACAGATGTCAGATATTGCTGGAATCATTTTTCTGGGGTTACTTGGACCATCTCTTTGAGATTACCGGGTAGAGATGTCTGGTGTTACTGGTATAGATGTCAGATATTGCTGGAATCATTTTTCTGGGGTTACTTGGACCATCTCTTTGAGATTACCGGGTAGAGATGTGTGGTGTTACTGGTACAGATGTCAGATATTGTTCGAATCATTTTTCTGGGGTTACTTGGACCATCTCTTTGAGATTACCGGGTAGAGATGTCTGGAGTTACTGAAATCTGGTGTCAGTTATTGCTGGAATCATTTTTCTGGGGTTATCGAGTCCAGCCGTCTGGGGTTTGTACTTTTGAATGTTAATAACAGATTCATAACTCATATGTGATATATTATGTCTGGTAAATGATAAATACATCAATAAAAACCAACTGAGGTTTAATAATAAAAACACATGTGTAATATCAAAATCAATTAATTAAAAACATATGTCAGTTTGTGTAAGGTACTTGTCAAACTCGATTATACTGAGGGAATGAATCATGAAACATATTACATTTCAGTGTTTATTGGCATAAACATACAATAATGGAATGACATAAAGCTTACTTGATGTGCTAATGAGAATTTTTTATTTAGTCTGGATATTTGTTTTTTAGTTCAATACATCATTTAACAGCCATTGAATATTCGACCTAATTTTCTGGAGGGCACACTTATCATGGAGCTGGATGAAAATCTGCCGAGAGAATATTTGTTTAGGTTTCAGTACCTCTTTTACCAGAGAATTTAATATTCGACCTAATTTTCTGGAGGGTTTTATATAGAGTGCAGACCTATTGAAAGTTTAATACGGAGCTAAGAAAGAAGTCCGAGTGGCAGATAGATAGATAGCTAGGGGTGAAAATCTGCCGAGAGAATATTTGTTTTAGGATGTAGTACCTCTTTTACCAGCAATTAAATAATCGATCTACTTTTGTATTAGTAAACGACAGGGAAATATGTACAGTTCAGACCTGGCGTGAGTTTAACACTGAGTCTAAGTTTGGCTGCCGAATGGCATAGATATGATATTGTTACATTGTGACCAAAAACCAGCGGTGAGATTGATGACAGCTGATGTTAACTGCCAATACAGTACAGACCTGTCAAAAGTTTAACAAAGACCAAAGAAAAGAGTCTGGGTGGCCGAGATATTGATAGCTATTGGGTGGACAGAGACAGAAGACAGCTGTTGATAAGCTGTCCAGATATACCGAGGGTCCTACATATACGTGAGGTCTCCATTTGGCCATCGGGCCAGGCGTAAATGTATCAGGACGTGTCTACAATAATGGGAAATTAGTCTTGTTAATTGAATCAAATGTGCAATTGGATTTGTTTATGTTATTTTCTATAATAATATTTTTTTTTGTATTAAAGACTTGAACAAGTCTGTATATGTAAACAAACTACGCAAAACGCTTTAAATAATCGAAAGTACAGTACACAGCTGCGTACAGTTTAACGCTGAGCTAACGAAAGGAGTCACTGAGTGCTCGAGATAACGAAAGCTAGTGAGCGAAAACCTCCCGAAGTATCGATAAGAGCTGCCAAAAAGTTGTCGATATAGAAAGAGCTGCCAAAAAGTTGTCGATATATAGATAACAACGGGACGCCAAGATCTGGGTTGTAAATTTGGTACTACTTCGTTAACTTTGTGTTAATCTTTCGACAGGTCTGTAATCGAGTCAAAGATCGACTGCTGCGTAGCCGAGATATGGATAGCAAGTGACAGAAAACTGTCGACTGATAGGTGAATAGATGTCGAGGCATAGCTTACTAGGGCCCAGGATTACCTGCCAAGTCGATCTGGTACTAATTAGTTATTATAGTGTAAAACTTTCGATAGCTCTGTACTGTAGTCAAAGATCGTCGACTGCTCCGTTGCCACGATATGGATAGCTAGTGACAAACCGACTACAGATAACTGAATACATAACGAGGCATAGCTAACTAGGGACCAGGATTACCTGCCGATCTGGTACTAATTAGTTATTTTAGTGTTAAAGTTCCGACAGGCCTGTACTGTAAAGCCCTGATAACCATCCAAATGTCAGTGTAATTAACAGTTTGTTTCCAGAACCAAACCATTTTTTTAAAACAAAATAATAAAAATCATAAATAATAAATAAAAACAAAACACCAAAATTTTACTAAGTAAATGAATAGCATGTCGATTGCACATTGAACGGATAGAATTATATTTTTTACAAAAAAAATAATATAATAATATAATCTAAATAATAATAATATAATGGTTCTAGTAATAACATGTGGAACTGTAAGTTCTTGCCTAACGACGTCGGGCACCATGCAGTTCAACAGATAATTGACGTATCGCCTGCAATGTGTTTTATGTTCCGACACTGGTCACCATCATGGTACCAAAGTAGCGTCACGGCAACTAGTGACGTACTATTGTCAGTGACGTCATGAAATGATTAAATTCAGACCGATTTTTCATTCTTTTTCTGTGTAATTCAGTCATGCATCTTTGTCGGAACATTGTGGGCGTAACCAGCGATCCGTCAATTCCTATCTATTTGTCTGTTCAACAAACACAAAGTAATAACTATATTGCATAGACTACAGTTACTTCCCTTCGTACAGTTACTTACCTTAAATAGTTCTTGACCAGTTGATTCAACCAATGAAAGAACAGAAACTGATAAAACAAGATTATGTGAGCAGATTTCCTAGTAAGAGCATATATGCCATTATCATTTGTCCCTGTCTGGTCGATCAAGGACGCGACAAGCCGAACAATTGTATATTTAATTAAATCATACAATATCGTGTCAAGTCTATATTAATTGGTGACCTCAGAATCAACTTTATGACTGTTAACCAATTAATTTCATGTTGTTATAGAAATGATTTTCACACATTTGTCGAGAACGGCTAATTTAGAAATGACGTATATATGGATAAGGTGAATAACATATAACCAGCATGCGATATTTCTACCCATGCCGCGAATCTAGACCCCTAAGGAGGCATTCGTATTATAATAATACACGTAATTATAAGTGAATACCTTGTTGACAGGGAGACCCTGTATCATCATTAATTTCGATTTGTATTTGTTTTGATGGAACTAATATCGATGCATACAATGCTAATGACTATTTATTACTCCCAGGTAATGTATTTCCTTTCCACCTTTAAGTCATCGAGGTATTACAGAGGTATCTTAGATGCTAAGGGACCTATTTCACGTGCTTTTGAATTGACGTGCGTCTCATTTGGACCACGTCGCCTAGGTGTATATTTTGATCCTTTGGTTCTTTTTTCAAAATCTTGGAAAAAAGTTTTGGTTTTATAATTTTGGTCCAAGCACTAATGATGAGGAACTGTATTCTGAAACGGCCGACTTAGTGCTGTAAAATTAAAACTGGTATAATATGAAATCCGAATCCTACCAGGGTATATTCTAGTGGAAGAAGGTTTGTCTGTTCTCGTACAGAGGGTCGACAATTTCTTTATGTACTTTGATTTTACTCTATCCTAGAATACTGAGTGTCCTTTTTTTGGGTGGTTGAGTAAGTGGCTGAGTTTTGTAATCAAAAACAAACATACTAATCCATGTCCGAATCACAATCCAAAAGCAAAGTAAAAACTTTGGAACTGACAAGTTAGGTTAGACACGTGAACTTCCACCAGGGAAGTGAGGCCGGGTGCTCAGGAAGGGTAAGCACCTCCCGTTTAGCTAGCTACACCCGCCACATGTGTAACACCACCCAACCACCATACGTCTATGAATCTGTTAACTAGCACTTTTCCCAGCTATATATTGAAAAAGTTTTTATAAGGATGCAAAACAGCCCTTAGTGCTACATTTTAGGACCTTGAAAATATCGCTGTACATAGGAAAACGCATATCGTAAAAAAATGCCACAGCTAACAGACATTGGACGTGCTGCACAAATAATATAAGGTCAAAGATAGAGGTCAAAGTTCGATTTGTGAACTTATCCGACATATCAATGACATTGTATTTAACATTGGCTCTGTTGTTATGCGCCCAAATTTGTGATTTCCGATTAAAAGATATGGTGTAATATGAAACGACATTGAATGCCATCATATATTTATTCGTCTTTTGTCGTAACTGACGCCAACGGTTTTTTGTCGACGTTTAATTTCGGATAATGCTTTCAAATCGAGTAAAAATTCTAGATTCGATGCTTACAAACCCAACTGTATGTAACAATAAGAAACTTGGCATCTTTAACCAAGGAGGCATTTTATTTTCTTATATAAAACCCGTGGGTAAATGTATTTAACGTTTTCATATGTTTACTACACATCATTATAACCTCTATGTCCTGTCATTTTCTATACCGTTTAACCTATTCGTCCTATCTTTTGTACATTCTTCGTCATAACTTTTGTTTAACCCCCGTATTTGTCAACTTTTGTTTTACCCCCGTATTTGTCATAATTTGCTCATTAATTATATAACGCATGCAAAATAAACTGTCACCATACTGGGTTTGACAATAACAATGGCAAAGAAACAACTCATTACTATATCGGTATAGGTTACATGTTACAGGTGTTATACTTTAAAAATAATTGTTCCTCCGGGTATTCACTTTTTTGTTCCGATTATTTTTTTATTTTTGCCTATTAAATTACGCAGGTGTGACTACAAATTATGCTTCTACAAGTATTCAATAAAAACATTCGCAGTTATTCATCAGAAAAATAGTGTTAGTATGTTTGCAGTTGACCAATGCGGTTGTGATTTGAACATGGTTCGGTATCTTTGCATTTGACGTATGCGGTTGTGATTTGAACATGGATCGGTATGTTTGTAGTTGACCTATGTGGTTGTGTTTGAACATAGGTTCGCATGTTTGTAGTTGGCCTACAACGGTTTTGATTTGAACATGTATTCGCATGTTTGTGGTTGATTTTTAGGGTTGTGATTTGAACATGGATGGGTATGTTTGTAGGTGACCTATGCGGTTGTGATTTGAACATGGATCGGCATGTTTGTAGTTGACTTTTGGTATTGTGATGTGAACATAGATCCACATGCTTGAAGTTGAATTCAAGGGTATTATATCATATTTTCATTTGTTCTATTGTTTTGCTATGTTCCGTAGTCACAGTGTATCAGTGGTAGAATGTCTGCCTCGGGTGTTCGAGATCTTTGGTTCGAACCACGTCTGGGACATACATAAACTTTCGAGAGATTGCTTCCTCGCCTGACTGATTATAGAGGACAAAGCATTCACTTGTATAATCTTACAGGAAGTGGTATCACCTTAAAGTCACCATGGATGTGCTAGACAGTATATAAAACGCTAACACATCCAAAACATACACGCACTTGTTCTTAGATTATTCCTTAAAGATAAATAAACATTCTTGAATAACTAACAAATCGCTGAAATGACGTTAAACAACATCTAAACGACAACTGAACAATGTTATTTTACTTAAAGCAATGATATTTTATTATCAAGGTTAACTTTAGTTGTGCAAAGGTGTGAAACTCACATTTGTTATAAACGGCATTTGAAAACAATTTTATTTTTCAAAAATGTATTATCGTTTTTGCAGCCACATTCTGAGAATTTTTACTAAGATCATTGAACCTATTTCTCCTATGTCATACGTTATGTTTATTTTTTTTTAAGTTCAGTAATTAAATGCAAAACATGTTTTTTAATTTGTAATTTCACATCAGAAAACAACATGTGTTTTTGGGAATAAATCGCCTTCATTGTCATAACAATTGCTCGTCTAAACTTTATGATACACCATGTACATGTTTGCAAAGTTAAACATTAAATTTCTCATGCTTTGTCTGTTCCCCAGTAGCAAAATACTTTCAGTAACCAGTTGTTCAAAATTTATGTTAGGTGAATAAGTGTATCAGCAAATAATAAAAAAAATCGCTCTGCACAAAGTAGCTCTTATAGAATAACAAGTTAACTTTATGACTGAATGGTATAAAGCAAGGGTTAACTCCGTCATTGTAATAAGAATTAACAGATCGACGGCCACACTCACAATGTTCCGGTAAATTGCCAACATGCTTGAATTACATACAAAAAGAATGAAAACTCGGACTGAATTATGTCATTTACTGACACTATTACGTCATTAGTTGCCCTGACGCTGCTTTGGTACAGTGATAGTGGCCAGTGTCAGAACATAAAAGGCGTGGCTGGCAATAAGTCTATTGCTTAGCGTTAGTATATTTGTTTGCAAATTAGAACATTTGAGCTTTCCCCCATGCTTTGTCTTAAGCCTCCATAGCAAAAGACAATCGGGCTCCATTCTATATTAGGTTAACAAGTGTACAATCGAAAGAAGTACTTGAACACTTTATGCCGTGTAAAAAGTGTAAAAAAGTTTCCATTTTCTACAATTTACATCACTATCCCTCAATCAAATTTAAAAGAACGTCTAAAACAAAAATGATAAGCCGAGATACACATGCCTAGTGTTGAATGTGATTCTGATTGTATTGTCAAACACCAAGATATACTAATTTCAATTAAAGTTAATATTCAATACATAGTTTTACATATTATTTGAACCTTTATATAAAGGTCACCTGTCCATAAAGGTCACTTTTAATTGTTCACTTGGGTGGCTTTTATAGACAGGTTTGACTGTATTTTGCAATGATATATCCATCTTTTTCACAACCAGTAGAAGAGTACGAATGCACAAATCGAACACAAACTTTCTGATTCATGAACAAATAACAAAAAGTTAAAATTGTAACACGAGTACAAAGGGCTTAGAATTATAACCTTATCCGATCTGCACCACTAAGGTATCTTAGTTGGAAGAGTGCTTGCTCCGTAAGTGTGAGGTCGTGGGTTCGAACCTAGACCAGGTCTGATCCAAGACTTGAACGTGAGTAGCCACTGTTCTTTTGCCAAGCTAAATATTCATTTTTCTTAGTAAATTCAATACCATTCGAGTTAACGCCCCCTACTGATGTGTTTTAGTAGTGAGAAAAAAACATAATCAAGTCGAAAAGCTAATTATCTTCAACATTCAGATAGAGTATGAGCTGCAGGTTCCTGTGGGCAGTAATAGATTTGCTATATAACATACTTACTGGATTGATCTTATCAATAGATATAGAGATATAGATAGTGAAATGCTTTGTCATTGCCTATCCTATCTACAACCTTAAATGATTCGCAGGTAAAACGATTTGTCATGATTTGTTGTTTACTATTAGTTAAAAAATGTTTTGTTGTTCAAATTAGCGCATATTCATCATATCTTATCTACACCCTTGAATGTTTCGCAGGTAAAATTATTTGTCATGTTGTTTACTATTAGTTAAAAAAATGTTTTGTTGTTCAAATTAGCGCATATTCATCCTATCCTATCTACACCCTTGAATGTCTCGCATGTAAAATGATATGTTATGTTGTTTACTATTAGTTAAAAAACTGTTTTGTTGTTCAAATTAGCGCATATTCATTCCATCCCATCTACAACATTTATTGACTCGCAGGTAAAATTTAGTGTCGTTATTGTTAGTTAAAAACACTATTTAAAAGTTCATATTAGCACATATTCATTCTAAATACTTCTATATGGCCACCATGATGTATCGCCTTAATTAACTCCATAACATTAACAAACATGCTGGTAATTCTAATTAATGTTGTGAATGCATCTGCTATACAAAGAGCATTAACCCCGGTTTAGCATATTCCGTTTTTAATGAACAGTAATCATTATTTATATTTGTAGTCTCACCACAGCAGGTAATTATCTCAAATCCACTATAGCCTTTCTAGATTATTGATCATCCGTTTTGAATTAATCACTCCCTTTCGAATCCACATGCTATGTATTAGTTTGATGTCTTACTAGTTGGGAACCACAGCGGTAGCTCAGGTGGTAGTGTGCTCACTCCGTAAGTGTGAGGTCGTAGGTTTGAAACCCGACCCGGTCTGACGTAAGACTCGAAAATGGGTAGTGACTGTTGTTTCGCCAAGCACTCGGTATTACTGAATAAAAGTCACGGATATGTACTTAAAATACACGAGGTTCCGTGTCACAGCAGGTGTGGCACAATAAAGAAACCTTCTGTATAAAGCCATCAGCGCAACACACGGGCAAAATCTTTTTCCAAATTTTTCATTTTACTTCTGGATTGTGATTCGGACATGGATTAGTATGTATGTTTTTGATTAATCAGATAAACATTGTTAATCAAAATTGTCTGCTTTATATTTTTTTTCATGTGATTCGGACATGGATTAGTATGTATGTTTTTGATTAATCAGATAAACATTGTTAATCAAAATTGTCTGCTTTATAATTTTTTAATTTTCAAAGAGCTAAGCCGTGCTTCATCGTTCAAAGTATTGCTTTTGGTAAAATCATTTTACTTTTCTCATGTCAAGATTTTTATCAAAAACAAACATACTTATCCATGTCCGAATCACAATCCAGAAGCAAAGTAAAAACGTTGGAACTGACAAATGGTTTAGACACGTGAACTTTCACCAAGAAAGTGAGGCTGGATGCTCCGGAAGCGTAAGCACCTCGAGTTTAGCTAGCTACACCCGCCACGTGTGTAATGAAAATTGTGTAAAAGGAACATAGAACTATGGACAATATTTAATTTTTCACAGTTTCGGTTTAAACGTTACTGAAAATAAATTTTAATCTAGATCGGCCGTGTAGGGTTGTAAGATTAAACACGTGTTCAGTAATAGTAAAAATTACGGATCTGGTAAGCATGTTGTGATAACTAGCTAGTCAAGAGATGCTTACCCTTCCGGAGGACCTGCCCTCAGTTAAGAAATTCACGAATTTGACTTATTTTTCCAGCTTTATATTTTTCATTTTGCTTTGGGCTTGTGATTTGGACATGGATTGGTATGTTTGTTTTAGAATTTTGGTTTTGACATGTATTAGTATGTTTGTTTTAGTTTAATAAGGTGAAGGTTAAAATTTTATTCATACAATTACTGTTTAGTAATACAAATAATCAAGTTTAAAGATCTATAAGAAATGCTACCTTAAATTTTGCATTTTAGCCAGCTAAACAGAGATGCATGCCCTCCTGGAGCACCTGGCTTTTCTTTTAGAAATTCACACATTTAACTTTTTTCCAACTTCATATTTTTCAATTTGCTTTTTGATTGTGATTGTAATGATTTTTTTTACTTTGCTTGTGATTTGGACATGGATTGGTATGTTTTTGTTTCATTTTAATAAGGTAGAAGTTAAAATATTTAACAAGTATAATTAAATAAATCAATGTCATTTCTCCCTCGCTTAAGAACATTCTCGACGACCTATTAAATTTGTATGTGTATATAATTGTAGGAACTTATCTATCTGTACATAATGTATTTTTCTTGTTTGCAAAAATCCAATTTAACAATTCTCTTGACACGCTAGGTTTTTTATATAATAAGGTGGTTATCTGCTGACATGTTTTTATATTTCAAATTATAATGAAGTGGTAGGTTAGTGCACCTTTGCAATAAATGCTTTTTCCACACCTTTGTTTGCTCTTAACACAATTTAACTGTTTTAATAAAAGAATCATGTGGATGAGTTTTTTCCTACATGCGGAAAAATCTTAAATGTTCCTTGCCATTTTTAATCAATTTTCAGAACATTGAATTCGTCTTCTAAATTGATTATATGATATTTGAGGACCATTTAATTGTCGAAAGGGAGACAACTCTAGATAAAGGCTCTTCATAAAGACGGTATATTCACCAGTTAAAGAGAATTATAGCAAAGACGGATCTTGTCAATTGGTACATTTTATATAGTTTTTTCACACATTTAAAACCAAATATTAGCAAAAATCCATTATCTTTATAAGGCAACATTGAAAATGCTTAATAACAATTCTATTATCATGTACTCTTTTTGATACAATAAGGAGGGGGGGGGGGTAGTTCATGAGCAAAAGTAGATAACAAATATATTTTTTATTCGGCGCTTCAAATACCACACAACCAACCCTATATTATAGAGGCTTAAATAACAAACAATATATCAATATGTCTTATAAATCAAATAGCCAGCGAAATATAAGATAAAAGAAAAAATACATAAAACATACAACAAGATATGTAAATTTCAATAATTTAAAAAAAATAGGGATTTTTAATGAAATGATAAATAGACAAAAATGATTAACTTGCAATAACAACTATTTCTACGTACTTGGGGTACTGATTAAATATACCAGTAAAGACGTTATAGTTACTGTTACTGTTCACTAATTATTGATTATATTAATTTTAGACAGATACCTGGTCTTCCATTTTTATATCGTATTGAGAGGACCCATTCACGCTGTTTATTTTTTTCTGTTTTTGAAAATCTTTAACATACTCATACTCGTAAATCATTGGTTGTTAAAATGATGGTTGGTTTGTGGACCTCTCATGATCAACTTAACATTTACTCCATTGGCAATAAGTCAGATAATATACAAATTGTTGAGGCAAATAGTTTAAAACCGGCACTTATATAATCCAGACATCTATATTTTTGATGAACAAAAATCCTATCTTATAATATAGCTAGCTAAACAGGAGGTGCTTATCCTTCCGGAACACCCGGCCTCACTTCACTGGTGAAGTTCACGTGTCTAACCCAACTTGTCAGTTCCAAAGTTTGCTTCTGGATTGTGATTCGGACATGGATTAGTATAATTGTTTTTGATTAAACCAAAATGTTACCGTCTCCGTTTTCTTATGAACTGTCCATTTTTTTTATTTTTGCATAACTAAAACATTCTTTTTCTAAAACATTCGTTATTTTTCACAATTTTCACACAACAGAGAATATGCAAAACTATGACTTGATTAAATAGTAATTTTGATAATAGTTTTAATACGGTACTTACTCTTATTTAAACATGAGCTGGTATATTTGTTTATTAATTAAACTTTACAATTTCAATCAATGAACATGCATGACCTTTTTTCCGTGAAAAAATTATCGCCAGTTAATTGGCATGCATCAACAAAATTATGTATATTCATGTAGTTATTTTGAGCTTAACGTTGCAATTACTACCATTCATATCAACCTTACGATTAAAACATATAAAATATCCTTATTAAAAAAAATCAGTTTACATAAACAGACCAATATCGTAATGGTCGCAATGAAACTTAATAGAAAGCTTTCTGTGATAACGATGAAACAACAGAAACGAGTTAAAAAGAAAAACAAACTCTAATTTCTTTTGACCTTCGAAACTGCAAAAATATACACAAAAACCCGCATTGTGTATTTTTAAAACCTGATTGATTTTAAATATAGTATATCAATACAGATTATAATCATAATTTATTTTCAAGTTACCGACAATTGGACGCAACGTAACTTCATACAAACATTACTGTGATAACGACAGAATTAACAGAGAACAAGTTAAAAAGAAAACAAACACTAATTACTTTTGGCCTTCGAAATGTTTGATTGATTCTAGATATATTATATCAATGTATAACCTTACAAATTATTCATTTTCAAATAACTATAAAAGTATAAAAATGTATTTATCATCATTATCATCACCATCATCATCATCATCATCACCATCGTAACCACTGCGGTAGCTCAGTTGGTAGAGTGCTCGCTCCGTAAGTGGGAGGTCGTGGGTTCGATCCCCGACCGGGTCTGACCCAAGACTTGAAAGTGGGTAGTGACTGTTCTTTCGCCAAGCACTCGGCATTACGAAATGAAAGTCACGGTTCTTTCGGATGGGAACTTAAAATAAACGAGGTCCCGTGTCATGGTGGGCTTGGCACGCTAAAGAACCCTGCTGTATAATGCCATCAGCGCAACACACAGGCAAAATTTCTGCACCTTCGCCTATAGCTGGCGACGTCTCGATATAAGTGAAATATTCTTGACTGGGACGTTAAACACCATTACTCAACTCAACTCATCATCATCGTATTCATCATCATCATTTAATAATAACAGCAACATTAACAATAGTAATAACAATTTAACGGTATATGATTAAAATTATCATCGTTACAAAAAATGAATTACCAATGATAATGATAATAATAATTTAAAAGAGGTCCAGTAAATGGTATAAGATAAATATCATCATTAAAACAAATAAGGAATAAATAACAACAATAATGATAATAATAATCTTAAATCAAAACCAATAATTAATAATAATAATAATAATAATAATAAATCTTACCATTGTGAGTAAGTCCCTTGTTTGTTGTAACTTCTTGACATGTCGGGTAAAGTCAGTATCCATAATATTATCAATGAACAGACATAAAACCCATGCTTATATTAACGACGACGGTCAAAGTTTATATACAGGTTCCGACAGGTGATAATACAACAGTAAAAACTACGCAACAATATTGTATTTAAACAACAATATAGAATAATACCAAATACTTATCAGTACCGATGACAAAAAAGGCTTTTTAGTCTTTTCGCAGGTTTTGACGTTGTTATAATAAAGTTTCTCCAAAACCGATTATTATCACCCTGTAATTAATAACACCTACGAGTTAATATGGTGATTATTATAATGATCAAGTAATATACGGTATTAATACGTCCATCTGATTAAAGTGATAACTAATAATTTAAAACGGAACTGATTCAAGAACTGCATTAGTGTAGAATACTAAAACTAGAAGTTGTATGAGCGTCGCATCAGTATTGAAAACATCCATCATAGTTATTAAATAAAAGCAGTTCATTCATAAATATAAATACAAATATGTTGTCACAGGTTAAAAATATCCATCATAGTTACATAACATAAAGCATTGCAACCACCAAATTTAAATATAAAAATGAAGTTGTCGCAGGTAAAAAGACATATATTCTTAAACAATTATCCACAAACTTTTGTTTGCAATGTTTGATAAAAGTCATAGATAATACATATGAATTAAAATTTCACAAGTTAAAAACAACTATATATATGGAAATAATTATTCACATACTTTTGTTTGCAAAATTTGATTAAATAATCACAGAAGAAATATATTTAAAAATTGTCACAAGGTAAAAACCACTATGTATACGGAAACAATTATTTACATACTTTTGTTTGCTATATGCGATCAGAGTGTCACAGACGATATAGACTCCCGCCGTCTTTTACACATTGGATATAGCCATAGCTTGATACTATTGATTTCCCTTAGCATCATCAAATTAAGCAGTATAATCATTCCAGTATTTATAGTTTTCATATCATTCTATGTTGTTAGTTTTCTTATTCATTTCCTTTACTATGTTAGATCAGTAATTTAATGAGAATTAACACTGGTATTATATGTAATTATAGATATTGATATAGAAGAGATAATTTTAACAGAGTATGGTGTTATTTCCTTTTTGTTATATAATTTATTTGACAAGAATAAGTTATAGTAGCTAAATGTATTATTTTTGCTATACTTGTTTAAGTCATTTTTTCTACAATTACCCTTCCGGAGCACCCAGCCTCACTTCCCTGGTTGGAGTTCACGTGTAAAAAGTGTAAAGGTTTTACTTTGCTTCTTGATTGTAATTTTAAAATTGATAAGTATGTGTTGTTTTTATTCCCCTTGCAAAACCAATTTGGAATTATAAGTATTGGAATGAAAGAGATAATTTTAACATGGTGTGTGATGTTGTTTCCTTTTTGTTCTATAATGAAAGTATTTAATTAGAATAAGTTTTAATAGATAAAGGTATTAATTTTGCTTACCTTGTTTAAAGCAGACTGATTATGATTTCCCTTTGCATTACCAATTCAATATGATAAAAAATATTATTAAATCAATCATTAGTCAATGTTAAAATCCCGATTCCAAAATCGAAGTAAAAACTTTGGCCACATAAAAAACCCACTTGAACTCAATCGGGAACGTGAGACCAGGTGCTTCAGAAGGAAAAGAACCTGTTGTCTAGTATCGTGTATCGTGTTCGACTTGATTTGAGTGTTTTAAAGGTTTTTTTTTCTCATTTCGATAGTGACATGAACATGGATCTTTATTTGTGGTTCAATTTGTTACTAAAGTATCAGCAGCGAGATTCATGCGAGGCGATTTTAATTATTAGATGTAATGCTTATGATTTTTATGCAACAGTGCACATGTTTCAGACAAAAAGATCCCAAAACTCGAAGGACAAATTGTAACTGAAAACCACTTACATTGACTTCAACAATGAACATGATATAACACAAATTTCTATATCGCATCTCGTTATTTTGTTGTTTCTCCTTACGTTGTGGAATATGAAGAGCTTATAAGAATAATAAATGCGTTTCAGGAGTTCCTATTCAAATTTTTAAACATAATAAATGTCGCATTGTAAAAGGATCCTCTCTCGTCCATTTGTGCTGTATACTGTTCTAGTAATGAGAACAGATATTGATAATAATGAAGAAGATCTGAAATTCGATGGTGATCATGCTCTTATTTCATGACCTAACACTATTTGTTGTCTTGAGATTAGATTGTATTTTCATTTTTCATCAAATCTAAATGTCAGAATTTAAATATTAATAAAAATCCCAAACCAATTGTTTCGTGTTTCATCACATCATTTGTTGTAAAAAGCGCATGACAGAATACTCAATTAATTACCTTCAAAGAAAACACATCACATCGATATTTGTAACAGGTACGTGGCAGAGTTGAGTAATGGTGTATAATGTTCCAGTAAAAAAATCACTTACATTTTTTCTGTATATCGAGACGTCGCCAGTTCTAAGCGTAGGTGCAAAACTTTTGCATGTGCGTTGCACTGATGGCACTATGCAGCAGGGTTCTTTAACGTGCCATGACTTTGTGGCACGGGACCTCTTCTATTTAAAGTTGCAATCCGAAAGAACCCTGACTTTCATTTCGTAATGCCGAGTCCTTGACGAAAGAACAATCACTACCCAGTTTTAAGTCTTGGGTCGGTACCGGTCGGGGTTCAAACCTACGACTTCCCACATACGGAGAAGAGCGAGCACTCTACCAATTGAGCTACTGCAGTTGCAGAATATAAACTGTAAATATTACAGCATTATTATGATGTTAAAATAGTTAATACGCTGCACCCTATCTAATCAAAAACAAACATACTAATCCATTTCCGAATCACAATCCAGAACCAAAGTAAAAACTTTGGAACTGACAAGTTAGGTTAGACACGTGAACTTCCACCAGGGAAGTGAGGCCGGGTGCACATAAAAAATTGCACATTTGATGAAAATATCAAACTACGTAAAATTTATTGATTAAATTATGATGCGTCTTATTCTTTACTTCTAAAGTTATACACAATTTGTATGAAGACGATATAATTGTTTTATTACAATAATAATCTTTACAATGGATTGAAGGTACATTTATGACATCTATTCTAACATAATTGAAAAACATTAACGGATCAAAAGCAATCTAGTCCATGTCCAAATCACAATCACAAAGCAAAGTAAAAACAGCGAAACTGACAAATGAAGTTTAACACGTGAACTTCCTTCAGCAAAGTGAGATCGGGTGTTTGGGTAGGGTAAGCGTCTTCATGCCATGCTAGCTTCACCTGGCAAGTAATTACACTCATTTCCCATAGTCAAAGGTAGTTTGTGTTTTCAATTTTTGAATGAAATGTACAAATTGGTACTGAAAAAAATGAAATTATGTGTTGGATACTTGCACAAGAAATGCAGTTCAAATAAGTCATATATACATTGGCTAACCTTTTTATTTCACTAACAGAATTAAATTGATTTGAACATGGCTTGGTATGTTTCTAGGGTAATAATGTACAATTATTGTAAAAGATAATGTGTCATTATGTCTTTATAACTATTTACAGATATTGAAATAATGATGTAAGGGAAGCACGTTTTTAAATCAATAATGATTAAATGTGGCTATTTTCCGATTCAATTAATGAAATAAGCACAGCAAAACGATCATTTGATTAATACCTATACAGACTTTATCTTATAATGTATATAATCTTAAAGACCTTATTTCAAATTATATATGATATTTAACTGGATTAATTTTACTCTACATGTTTATTTGGTATATTCCAAGGTCGTACTAAATAACAAATGCCACGGTTATACGTTTCAGTATATTACTAATAGATAATTATTATGAACATACTTTTGTTGTGTGTTGTTTATATTATCTTATTTTCTCTTGTAAAAAGAAAACTATTTTAGATCCTTTTAACCCTGATTATTTTAAGATATGCTTAATTTTCGTATACAATATGCTTAATTATATGGATTGATATTACCCTACTTATTTACTTGGTAGCTTTCAATGACGTACTAAACAGCAAATGCCTTGGAAACATTTTAGCAAATTTCTAAAAGATGCTTCGTATGATCAAAATTCTGCTGCTGTGTGTTGTTTATATGATCTAATTTACTCTAAAATGAAATTATCTATTGAATCCTTTCGGATTAAACCCTGATTATTTTGAGATATGCCTTATTTACAATACTGCACAATTATCTGGATTGATTCTACCCCAGATATTCATTTAGTAGATTTCAAGGACTTACATAGGTTTATAAAAAGAGAAATATATAAACAGTGCGAATGTGTCATCACAATCAAATTTGACAATCGAAAACTGGTTGCATCTCAAAAGTACTTGATAATAGAAATGCTGTTATTGATTTAAATGTGTCCGAATAAAGATATATATCATTCACTAATATATTTTAAATGTGAGAAAAACTATATAAAATGTACCAAATGACGAGATCGGTCTTTGATATAATTGTCTTTAACTGGTGAATAAACTGATATGGAGAACCTTTATCTAAAGTTGTCTCCCTTTGGACATAAAGTATCCTAAACGCTGACAATCGTACAAAAGATGATTCCAATGTGCTTAAAAATGCTTTGAAAAAAATATTCAGATTAAAATTTATCGCATGTAAGAATAACATATCTACAATCTCAATGTAAAAGTATTTATGTCAAACGTAGGTGTAAATAAAACATTCATTGTAGACGTTTAAAATCAGACATGTGAATCATTAGTAAAACATAAATTATATAGTTTGCTTGTCGAAAGTTAGTGGTTGTTTTGGGTGCTCCGGTTTACTCTACTATCCATGTACTGACCGATATAAGTGAAAAAAATAAATTTTTGAGCCGCTTAACTCTCTTATATAATTTGCAATTGCTTTTTTCACTCGTATTTAGAACGTTTTAAACAACGTGAGTGACTTACACAACCATATTTCAAAAGCAATACTATATTTTTATATTTATATAGATATACAAAGGGTAATCTTGGGCACAGAGACATCAAACTTATCATCAATACTGTAATGACGGCCATAACACTATATCTTTGTAATAAATACTTTGTGTAAATTAAAACTTTATAACCAACGAAGAACAAGACAATGAACTTAGTCACGTTGGTGTGCCCAAAATATCTACATCGTAGATATTACAGCAGTTTTAACATAGGAACATCTATCTCGGCAGAAGGTATATGAATATGATTTCAATTAACAGCCAGCTACACCCACGCTATGTCATTACCATCAGTTCGCATCATCAACTGTAGTTTCCACTTTGAAATTTTTACATAACTGGAAAACATTTATTAATCAAAAACAAACATACCAATCAACCAATGCATTTTAATGTTATTTTTTGACAAAAACAGAAAAAAATATAATTACAAATAATGATATCAGTGGAATGACAAATTGAAAAAAGAAATATTTAGATGAGGTTATAACAAGGAATGTGGTTCAAATAGGCCATAGGTTATACATTGACTAATCTTTTTTACAAAAAATAAATAAATTGATTTGAACATAGATCGGATTTTATGGTTATAATTTATAATTATTGTTAAAGATCATGTATTATTCTGCATTAATGGCTATGCTACAGATATTGAAATGAGCATATAAAAAGTTCGTATTTTTCAACTAATAATTAGTTTTTTGAGATTGGATTCATGAAATAAACACAAAAAAAACGATCATTTGGTTAATACCTATACAGACCTTATCTTATAATATATATAATCTTATAGACCTTATTTCAAATTATATATAATATTTATCTGGATTAATTTTACTCTACACGTTTATTTGGTAGATTTCAAGGACGTACTAAACAGCAAATGCCATGCCAAAATAGCATCTTATAGCCAAACAACAATGACCTGTCCGTTTGATCTTTCATTAGAAATATTCATATAGGAGCGTCAACCCAATACAGAGATAGTGTTAGGATTCGCAATTAATATATTTACTCATTGTCTATAATAAGTGTTTACATCAGGTATACGAAATATACACTAATGATCTTGAATTTACTCGTCCATAATGAATATTTGAATCAAAGGTCAAGCGAACAGGCCAATGTTGTTTACCTCTACTAAATAATTTTTAATATCAACAATTCTCTCTTATGTGTTATTTACAAGATCTAATTATCTCTAAACTAGAAAGTTCTTTTTGAAACGTATCAGGTTAAACCCTGATTATTTTAAGATATGCCGTTTTTACAACACTGCTAAAGTAACATTTGTCATATCAAATCATTATTGACATTCACATGAACATTGATCGTCACATATGTGCAGGATAAAAAGATACAAAGCCATCATACGTATTTTTTCAATATTGTGATTTTCAATGGTGATTTCGTTTATACAGCTGTAGAGTGTAGCTACCTAGAAGGGGGAACTCGCTCTTCCGGTGCAGCTTGCCTTACAATCCTGGTGGTCTGGTGGAACGTCACGTGTTTAACTTAGCTTAAAAATGTTCATAGTTTTACTCTGCTTTTTAATTTTAAATTGAACATTTGTATTATCTATTTTCCTTAATTTAAGGTTGCGATTGCAATTTCAAATCGTTTTTTTTATTTATTTAACAGAAACCTGAAGTCAACTATAACAACATATATTGTTTTGGTACCCCAAAATAATTCGTTAAAAACCATTTAAATTCAATTTTCACGTTTAATTTTCTTCCAAGGTTTAAGATAAAACAGATTTTGGTACTTCTAATTACATCTTTAAAATAATGGGTTTCCACAATTGTGTCCGTCTAGTGCTTCAAAAGTAAAACTCGTTTAGTACCGAGTCATACATATAACACATAGATTTGTTGTATTTCAGTACTTTATCTTTTTAGTAGTTTCTTATACAAAAAAGTTTAGACATAGTTTAAATTCTAAACAATTCTTTTCATATTTTTATAACACGTTATAATTATATATATTAAATATTATAATTAAAACACGAAAATTCAATAAAAATTTGAAGTACGTGATGCAACATTTCCTGGAGATTTGATTATAAAAGACAATTATACAGAATTTAAGTAGTGTTGATTGCGTATGGAACATGTTGTGCCTGGAAGTGCAATTTATTTGATTTAATACAAACTGTTACGATCTTAAGCCTTCATTATCAGCTTTTCTTTTTATGGCTGCCTAATTATGTTTTGGTTAATACGTACTTTGGTTTTAATTAGTTGGAATAAATGTTCATCATTATACAAAACATTTGAACAAATAATGATCCTTATACGAATTATTTAATCCAAGAGCAATATCAAGATTTCTGATCAAGAGGGTTTTAAAGATAAAGTACATGCAATCTTCACTTTTATAAACTGGAAAGTACACGCATCAACGTCTTACCAAGCAATAGAGTGTCTGTAATTTATTACATAATTGCTCGTGTTGTATGAATCAGAAAGTTACAAATGTTTTTGACATAGATGATAATGTTAACAGCGTGTCTAATATAACTAAACAGGAAGTGCTTACCCTTCCAAAGAACTCAGTCTAACTTCTCTTGTGTTAGTTTACGTGTGTAACATAAAGTACAAAATTCAAAGTTTTTACATTTGTTTGGTAATTTTTTCTAGTATTGTAAAATAAACACTTGTATGTCCAGTTATTTGGACAACATGGGTTGGTGTGTTTGTTTTTGAATACAACATTTGTAATTCGTTTGTTTGTCATTGTTCTATAGAGTTAAGGTAATTAAATATTATACAAGTTTTAATTTTACAGCACTAAACAGCCGTTTCGGAATACAATTTTTTCATTTGTTTAGACCAAAACTGTGAAACTAATATATTGTTTTAAGTATTTGTCTTTGTTGCGTCTTTTTCTGGTCTTAAATACACGTGCTTAAGGATAAACGATACAGTTAATAACTTCCGAAAATACTGTTTTTTAGAAAAGGTTATACTTTTACAGGCAATAAATATTAAAGTTAACCTTTATCAAACCCATGTTGATAAAATGGTTTTCATGTTATACCTTTGGTTATTCATAAGAACTAGAACAGAATAAATGATAATGCTTTTGAAATGCGATGATGTTATTTTTGTATCTCTGATATTACCTCCTAAAACAACTACTTATATTTAATTTTAAAATGTTATTACATGAAATTGAAAACGTTATACTAAGCAATAACAAACTGCAATGGTAATTTTTAGGTGTCTAAATTTTCCAAGCAATATAATTCTTAGATATTAAAAAAATTCAATAACAGTTAAATCTCACGTTCAGAAAATAATATTGGTGGAAAAGTATTGAAATTACATATTATACCAGTTTTAATTTTACTGCACTAGTCAGCCGTTTCGGAATACAATTTCTCAGTAGTGCTTGGACTAAAATTATGAAACCAAAATAACTTTGAAGTTGTTAAGAAACTACCCAAAGGACCAAAATATATTTTACCAAATTCAAATTAAACTAAGGACATACTTTGCATGAATGAGTATACTTTAGTTTTTGAGAAATTTCAAATTTTAACTTGGAAATTTAGACAATTATAGTATATTTCTGACAATAATACGAAATTATTGCCTACTGAGTTTGTGATATCCTCGGAGCACCAGCCACCAGCAGAGATATCGGCTCAGGGGTATAACAGCACTACTCTGTCTGCTACATTCTTTTACTTTGGTTTTAATTAGTTGGAATAAATGTTCATCATTATACAAAACATTTGAACAAATAATGATCCTTATACGAATTATTTAATCAAAGAGCAATATCAAGATTTCTGATCAAGAGGGTTTTAAAGATAAAGTACATGCAATCTTCACTTTTATAAACTGGAAAGTACACGCATCAACGTCTTACCAAGCAATAGAGTGTCTGTAATTTATTACATAATTGCTCGTGTTGTATGAATCAGAAAGTTACAAATGTTTTTGACATAGATGATAATGTTAACAGCGTGTCTAATATAACTAAACAGGAAGTGCTTATCCTTCCAAAGAACTCAGTCTAACTTCTCTTGTGTTAGTTTACGTGTGTAACATAAAGTACAAAATTCAAAGTTTTTACATTTGTTTGGTAATTTTTTCTAGTGTTGTAAAATAAACACTTGTATGTCCAGTTATTTGGACAACATGGGTTGGTGTGTTTGTTTTTGAATACAACATTTTAATTCGTTTGTTTGTCATTGTTCTATAGAGTTAAGGTAATTAAATATTATACAAGTTTTAATTTTACAACACTAGACAGCCGTTTCGGAATACAATTTTTTCATTTGTTTAGACCAAAACTGTGAAACTAATATATTGTTTTAAGTATTTGTCTTTGTTGCGTCTTTTTCTGGTCTTAAATACACGTGCTTAAGGATAAACGATACAGTTAAAAACTTCCAAAAATACTGTTTTTTTAGAAAAGGTTATACTTTTACAGGCAATAAATATTAAAGTTAACCTTTATCAAACCCATGTTGATAAAATGGGTTTCATGTTATACCTTTGGTTATTCATAAGAACTAGAACAGAATAAATGATAATGCTTTTGAAATGCGATGATGTTATTTTTGTATCTCTGATATTACCTCCTAAAACAACTACTTATATTTAATTTTAAAATGTTATTACATGAAATTGAAAACGTTATACTAAGCAATAACAAACTGCAATGGTAATTTTTAGGTGTCTAAATTTTCCAAGCAATATAATTCTTAGATATTAAAAAAAATTCAATAACAGTTAAATCTCACGTTCAGAAAATAATATTGGTGGAAAAGTATTGAAATTACATATTATACCAGTTTTAATTTTACTGCACTAGTCAGCCGTTTCGGAATACAATTTCTCAGTAGTGCTTGGACTTAAATTATGAAACCAAAATAACTTTGAAGTTGTTAAGAAGCTACCCAAAGGACCAAAATATATTTTACCAAATTCAAATTAAACTAAGGACATACTTTGCATGAATGAGTATACTTTAGTTTTTGAGAAATTTCAAATTTTAACTTGGAAATTTAGACAATTATAGTATATTTCTGACAATAATACGAAATTATTGCCTACTGAGTTTGTGATATCCTCGGAGCACCAGTCACCAGCAGAAATATTGGCATAGGGGTATAACAACAGTACTCTGTCTGCTACATCTTTTACTAGTAATGTTCAAATTCGAGCATCCATCCAATATTGGAGTAGTGTTAGGACTCGCAGTTGCTACATACAAAATACAAATGATTCCTCATTATACACTTGTATTTACTGTATTAAAATGTGCTCGTCCATAGTAAATTTGTTTAATTATAAAATATTGTTCATGCTCTTTCAAAGTTTAAAAGTCGCCACGTGATCAAATTAAACAACGTAATAACCTGGCACGTGCAAGGGATTTTGATTGAAAAAAAGACCGGAGATTGCCTACTTTCCTTGGATTCAATTTTGATTATGTAAGATCTGAAAAAGAAGCTACTTTATTAACTTTGGCCAATAGTGCTTCCATACTATATGAAAGTTTTGAAAGGATAACATTGGCAGCAGACGTGCGTCATTGTCGACTGAAGAAAAATACTCGGTAGACTGCTCTTTTCGTAAGTGGGAGATCGTGGGTTCGAACCCCAAATGGGTCTGATCCAAGACTTAAAAGTGGGTAGTGACTGTTCTTTCGCGAAGCACTCGACATTACGAAATTAACTGAGTCGTGGTTCTGTCGGATGGGAACCTAAAATAAACGAGGTCCTTGTCAAGGTGGGCTTGGTACTATAATACCATCAGTGCAACGCACAGGCAAAATTGCTGTACCTTCGTCTAAAGCTGGCGACATCTCCATATAATTGAAATATTCTGGACTGAAACGTTAAACACCATTACTCAACTCAACTCAAAAAGACGTTTTGTACAAATGTCAAAATATTACAATAAATTACATTTTTTCAAAGTGAAGAGATATCATATCCGTATGTTGAAAAATTGTATTATAAAGTATTTTAAAAGCTGAAATCAGGTAGTTTTGCCTTATTTGACATTTATCACTAATAATTGTATCATATTAAATGTCAATTAAACAGGTAAATGTTTTATAAAAATAATTTTCTAGGTACCTAGAAGATAAAGGTAGTTCCCCGATTAAAAGTATGTTACTATGCAAAGTGATGACATAACAATAAGTTACATATACAATGTCCAAATAACAATACCAATGCAAAATAAAACTTTGAAACTAGCAAATTAGGTCAAATACATTGACTTCCACCAGGAAAAAGAGCTAATGGTAAGCTGCCCCTGTACACTGTAAACCAACTTTTATTGTGTGCGATTAACTTACGCGTGTGTCGCGAGGACAAAATAATCGCGAAAGTTAATCGTCGCTAATTTGTTAAAGAAAATAATATTCAGCTTAAGACCATATCGGAAACGTTGATAGTCGCGAAATGGTTTTGGTAAGAGAATCGTGAAAGTTAATATCTGCGAATAAAAGTTGGTTTACAGTAGATAGCTATATCTGTAACGTGTATAATCGAGATTGAGATAAAAAGGAACATTGAATTAAGAGACAACGAATATATGCAGGGTAGTTTTGGGAAAACAGATATTCATACTTTAAACAATTTTGTCATGAAGATGTGAAAATGTTTGGTTCCGTCTTACATAAGTTACTTAAAACCTTAGTATAATCAAGAATATCAAATTTGAGCTAAAACATTATTTTGGTAAATGTTTTGTATTAATATTAAAAATATCATTTATCAAAAACAAACATACTAATCCATACAAACTGCTGTTTTCAAGAAGGAATCAGTTGAAACCATATTAAGGTAACGATGATTAATAAATATTAAAATAAAAATTATATTTTTAGTAATGTGTCATTCTTATGATTTCCTTGTTCAACCTGTGGGAGAAGAATTTGTTTAAATGAATTCAAGGAGAAATATTTTCCAAAAATAGTTATTTCTGAAACCGTATACACGTAAAAATCCGATTGATTGTAAAACTGTATAAAACTCGAACAGACATGCTTGGTTTGTCCAGTCTACCAGAGCGTGTATAAACCTAGAGTATTTTTTTTTTACAATTTAAAATCCTTTTAGATAATTTTGCTTCCAGTCTGTAATTGACCGTTAAAAACAAACACAACGGTTCATGCTAAAGTAAATAATAACATTTAAAACTGGCAAATTATGTTGGACACATGATGATCTTCTGCGAAGAAAACCGGATCACCCGTAAGGGTAAGCACCAAGTCTCAATTATAATTGGGGCCCATCAAAACCAGTTAATGCTGTATCTCTTGTATTTTGTTCACTGCAAAACTAAACGATACATCTGACAATTCAAGAATTTAAGACTGATTTAACGGGAAAATTATATAAATATACCTAGTGATGTACCTATTGATGTATTTTTATATTTATCATAATAACAATATTGTTATCATCATTTATTGAGTTTGTTTTCTAATAACAATTCAACCTGTCTTAAAGGCAGCCTCAATGTAAAGGTCACCTGCGTATAACGACCAGTAGAGTTGTATCCTGGTTGCTCTTTATTCATATTATTTAAACATCTATATAAAGGCCACCTGCCTATAAATGTCACTGTTACTAGTTTCATTGGGAAACCTTTATAAACAGTTTAACTGTATTGTGTTTAAATAACACTGGTTTAATTTAATTAATTAATTTCATAACACTGTTGTTGTCAAAAAAATTACAGAACCATTAATATTTTAGAAAAGGTGACGCGACTCGTTTTTGGTTTTGGTTGATGTATATGCATGACGTCATTGCTCTTGCAATGGCTGGATATGCATGTCATATGAAGAAACAATTTAAATTTCCCTCGGGATTATAAAACTAAAGTAAGAAATGCAAAATATCAATATAACCATTTAATTCTAAAAATGGCACTTATTAAAACGTAACAACATCTACTTGAGCAAATAAATCTACAATTCAGAACACATTCCTGTAATTTTTAACTTTAAATTGAGTTTTTTCTCAGCGTCAATAATTTAGATTTTGTTTATTATTTATATAAATACAATAAAATACTTGAAATAATGAACTTTCTACTTCCTTATTGAAAGAAAAAAACGATCATTCGTTTTCGATTGGTTGTACTTTATTTTCTTATGTCCAATCAAATTCTAAAACGTCTCTTAGTAGAAAGACCCTTTTTAAAAGACATACTAGCTATATTCAAGTAATAATCTAGATCAAGGAAAGTATAGTTAGATAGAGAGGAAGTTCTTGCCCTTCCGGTACATCTGGTTTTTATTTCAGGAGGAAGTTAAAATGTTATTTCCATGCAAGTTTTGAAATGCTTGTTTTGCGTTAGGTGCTGTAATTTGATCTGTGTGATTTACAAACTTACACAATATTATTTTTTATCAATACTCGTATAGAGACATAACAAATAGGCACTAAATCTAAATCACATTTCTTGTGAAATATTATAATCAAAAACGAATATACTATTCCATGTCCGAATCAAAATCCAGAAGTAAAATTAAAACTTTGGAACCGACTTAATTTAGACACGTGAACTTTCACCAAGGAAGTAAGGACGGTCATTCCGGAAGCACATCCTGTCTAGCTAGCTACTCCGCCACGTTTGTAATATATTAAATTAAAATTATAAAAAAACAAACATACTTATCTATCTCCGAAACACAATCAAGAAGAAAAGTAAAATCTTAGGAACTGATATTAGGTTAAATTCTACAACGGAAGTGAGACCGGGTGCTCTGAAAGCACCTCATGTTTAGCTAGCTACATAGTAACGTGTGTAATATTTATTTATTTATCTGTTATATACCTTCAATATACTATCATATATCAAACATTTCACACAATGATACACATTATTCATGGTATTTAAAATGCATTACTTGTTATAATGTAAATCAAAAACAAACATACTAATCCATGTCCGAATTACAATCCAGAAGTAAAGTAAAAATTTTGGAACTGTCAAGTTAGGTTAGACACGTGAACTTCCACCAGGAAAGAGAAGCCAGGCGCTGCAGAAGTATAAGCACCTCCTGTTTAGCTAGCTACATCTGCCTCGTGCGTAATTAAAATTGTATGAAAAGAACATGGAACTAAGAGGCGTCAAATATATCCAGGGCAATCCTGGACACAGAGACATCAAACTTATTAACAATACTGTGATGACGGCCATAAAACGTTTTAGGGCCTTGATAAGCCTAGGCTTGCAATATCCCTGCGTCAACAATTTATTTACAAGCAGCCTACTTCGTTGTACAAAGTCCCCGTAGTGGGAACAAGCTCTACCATAGCGTATTAATTTGGGGAAAAATACACCATAAGCAGGAGAAGCAGGTATATTGCTGCATAAAAAAGGAAAGTTGACAATAGAAAAATTGAAGTCATTGAAGTAATTTGAAGTAAACTTATTTTTTGCACAGTGAACTAATTTTCGCTTATTTCGCGATCGTTTGTTTTGCGAGAAAATTCATTCAAAACGAAAATTATATTATACTTTTTTGTGTTATAGTGCATTTTTGAAAAACGCAAATAATTAAACTTCGCGGATATGCCTAAATTTCCTAAACCGCAAAAATCAAATATGTTTTCAGTTTTTATGTGCGGATATTATTATGAAAAATATAACGGTGTGAATGAACATATTTACTAAACATTTCGATCTTGCAGAGATTTTGTTAATAGCATGTAGGCGACGATTTCCGTGAGATGCTAGCTTCAATTACAGCACACTATCGTGTTTAACAACAGTGATTCTTCCGTAGCGTTACATAATTGTGTTTTGTAATTATTAACTTCATTTTACTTGGAAAGGAAGCATAGTGTTTATTATAAATATTTTTCATTGATTTAATACTAATTTTCTGGGTCACTAAACTTCTGATAGACGACATATTTGTTGTGTTTAGTGATATTATCTTTAAATGAACAATCTGTATATCAATTACTAACTGCACTATTTCTAGGTTCTTCTTTTTTTGTATATAGCAGAAATTAAAAATCAAAATTTAAAAAAATTACAAACAGTAAATAAATTTCTAATCCTGGTGGAAGTGGAAGTTCACGTGTTAAACCTAAGTTGTAAGTTTAAGTGTTTGCTTTGCTTCTGGATTGTGATTCGGATATTGATTAGTTTGTTTATTCTATATCTAACTAATCCTTTATTTGGAGATCATGTGGATATGATGAGTAAAACTAAGGAAAATTAAGACATTTTGCAACAAGTAAGCTATAACAAACACACCAATTCATCCTTAAATCACAATAAAAAGCAAAGTATAAACTTTAGAAACCGTAAATTCAATGTCCCTACAATTAGAAATGTGTTTTTATAACCTTGGTCAACTCTAAAATATTGCAAAATATGCAACCATTAAATTTAATACCTATTATCGTTTAAGAAAATTTAGAAATAACGCTACAAAGTTCACGAAAGGTACCTTTAACAATTCATAAAAAATTAAGGATGTTAAATCACTATAAAGTATTTATTTCCTTCTTATTCATAGTATGTAAGTGTTCATTTTAAATTTAAAGCTTTGCACTCAGACTTTTAGATTTTAAGAACTTGCCGAAGACAATGTCAATATGTTTAATCTTGTTAAGACATGGCATGGTTTTAGTTGAAGCCTGAATATAATGGTAACTCAAAAACAAACATACCAATCTATATCAAACTATTATCAAATTTGGTAGTAACGTGTGATCTGACATAATGTATTAGATTACACTCGTGGTTAGTGTAGCTAGTTAAAATGTAGGTTTTTTTCTCTTCCAGAGCACCCGGTTTCACTTCCATGATGAAAGTTTAGCGTTTTAAATTTGTCATGTTCAAAGTTTTTTACTTTGCTGTTTGGATTGTGTTTAAGATATTGATTGGAATATTTGTTTTACTTTGCTTTGGGATTGTGATTTGGACATTGAGTGGTATGTTTGTTTTTATTTTATGGGAATTATGATTTGGATGTGGATTGGTATGTTTGTTTTTGAATAATATGTTACATAGAAAATTATCTAATGTAAATAATTAGCTGTTGACAACAATATTTCTATTACAGATAAATAATCAAGTCGATAAACAGAAATAGAAAACACAAACCGTAACAAAATCAATATAAGTTTAATGATAGATCAATACTCAGATAAGCAAGATTAGATTGATGTCACATAAAGTGTAATTAAATATTTTCTTATAAGTCAATATAGCAGATAACTTGTTATATTAATCACTGATAAACAATAATATATCAAAGTAAAATGATTATGATTTCTGAAGCATAATATCTACCGGTCATAGAAAAATTAATATTTTGATCTTAATCTAAAAGTGATGTAATTAATTTTCGAGTGATGTAATTTGTTTATGAAATAAATAACTATTAATTAATTTTTAAAACTAACTTTAGTCACTTCATAACAACTTTTTTATTCCGATTTCAATCTATTTTTGAATAAAGACGTAATATAATAATTAATAAAAATATTAATATGTGGCAGGCTTTTTTATAGAATGATTAAATCTAAAATACAGATCTGAATGATTTTCAGATAGCTCACGTTTCCATTTTTTATTCACATCATATATCACAGAGTTCTAATATTTCTTCATAGTATGGTAATTATCAAACACAAAAACCGAATTTTATCTAAAACACAATCCCAAAATCTAAGTACAAATTTTTGAAAATGGCGAAATCAGTTAAATACATGGCTTCCACTACGGATGGATAAGGCCTGATAAATAAAAAAAAAACAGAGAATATTTTAAAAAAAATACATACTGATCCATGTCCGAATCACAAATCAGAAGCAAAGTAAAACATTAAAACTAACAGGTTAGGTGAGACACACGAACTTCCACCAGGGAAGTGAGGTCGTGTGCTCCGGAAGGGCAAGCATCTTCTGTTTAGCTAGCTTCACCTGCCACGTGTGTAATCAAAATTGTAAGAAAGGAATATTGAACTATGGGACGTCAAATACATTTAGGGCAATCCTGGACACAGTTACATCAAGCCAAGGCTTGCAATACCCATGTGTTTGTCGGTTTTTGTATTTTGATTTCAATTTGCCGTATTCGGATTTGACACGTACATGTTTAAGTTACAATTTACTTTTTTGTAATCCAAGATTTGCAAGAAGAATAGTCTAATGTATTCATAATAATACCCAATTATCATTGAAAATACATATCATTAAAGTAAATGCTGATGTAATATTCCATCAAAAGATTGAATAATTGACTAATGGGCTGGTATATTTGTTTTTGATTAACCACATCACAAAACAATATTATGTCATAACATCTGATTACAATATCAAACACGAAAATGTTTATTTTGATAGAATGTCAATTGAATTTTTAAAGACAAATTACATCTTTTTAATGGAATATTGACACTTTGTTAAAACTTAGCTGTCAGTGTATCTGCCAATTAGCACGTCAACACAACTAAGTGAGTGTAATGAAACGCATTGTGCACGAAACTGATACATAAACAAAACATTAAATTGCCAATTAAGAATCTTATCTTTTGTTTCACGAAAGGAAAACCTTGTTCAGAATTTTGTTGTTGCCCATTGTTATTTCTATTTCTGAACCATGTCTGACCTTGTCATTTTTTAATCATTTTAATGTAGTAATTATCATTGTTGTTTTGTTATATTTTTGTTAAATAAGGTCTGTTTGCATTATTAAAATGAGATAAAGATGATTGTTTCTGACATGGAGATAAAATTGACGTAATAAATACACAACAAACAGCTACATGATTGAGATCACTGGTTTCAGGAAAATGTTTTGACAACCAATAATAATTTTAAGAAAAAATATAAAACAAAAACGTGATTAAATAACATTTGATTGTTTTTCTATGTAGTTGTAGTCTTTCATGTTGGTGTGTGCTAGATGAAAGAAATTTATGTTCTCAAGCAATTTTTATCTTTGATTATTAAATTAATCAATTTTGAAAAAAAATTATATAATTTTTAAAGAAAGAGTTAGAAGTGCAGTTATAAAGTAACACGCTACACATTTCGTCTCTTTCTTGCAAAGCGATATTTTGGAATAAGTATGAATAAGTATGGCCACTTTATATGATTAAAAAGTCGTCTTCAAATATAATAACTTTGTTGTGTATTCAAATTTAGATTACAAAATAATGTCATCAGTATGTTAGACAAATCGGTGTATAAAGGTAACTATATCACAAATATAACTATATTAAAGCCGTCAGCATCTCACATGGGATTATAGAAACAAGTGAAATCAAAATTAAGAAAGAAAAAACATTGAACAAAGTAGCGTCAGATATATCCAGGATAATTGTGGATACAGCGACATTATACTTATCAACAATATTGGGTAGACGGCCAAAATTTATTTTAGGGTCTTAATAAGCTTAGGTTATGCGTCAATAATTTATTTATTTGTTTAAATTGGTTTTATTATTGTGTTATTGTAGAGTTTGTGTTGTTTGTTCTGTGCTGTTGTCTGCTGGTTCATACCACTTCATGTTTTTCTATTATTACATTAATCTCTTTCAAGCTACGTTATATTCATTACTGCAAGCCCCTAAATTTACAAAAAAATTCTTCACTGAGAGAACGTTTCCGTGTATGCAACGCAATAAATAATGTGTGTATAAATATGTCTTTATATTAAATTGGCTGTTTAATTTAATAATTGTAGCGTTTGCTGGTGTTGTGTGCTGGTTGATACCAATTCATGCATGCATTTAGATTGTATTTTTTTGTATTAATCTTTTTTTTAGCAACGTTATTATAAAAAAGAAGCTTTACAAATTTACAAAAACAATGATTCAAAGACAAACGTTTCCGTGTATGTAAAACGTTAATGTGATATATGTAATATTGTGCAGAAATATGACCGTCCTAAAATGTTTGAACATTTTTTCTTGAAATGTTCTTGTTATATTACGTATTCAAATTAAGTTGATAAAATAGAAGTACACATGTCTAACCTGACTTGTCATTTTCAAAGTTTTAACTTTACTTCTGGATTGTGATTAGAACATGGATTAGTATGTTTGATTAGTATGTTAGTTTTTTTAGTTTCAATCAGGAAAGTAAGGTCGTTTGTTTCGGAATGTTAAGCATCTCCTGTTTAGCTAGCTGCATTCTCTACGTGTGAAATCGTGATTGCAAATGAAAGAAACATTAAACCTAGTCGAATACATCTAGAATATATTTGATAAAGACATCATACTTATGAACAATATTGTGTTTAATCCATAATGCGACTTATATTGTTCGAATATCAAATGAAATATTTTATCCTTGAAACGGAGCGCAGAAGAATCTGTTTTTCAATTCGGTTGCTCCAATTTATTCAAATCAAGACTAAAACGAAAACATGACTATCATGAAATATTGAAAAGATACTTGTTTCAAATTTCATTATAATATTGAGACAACTTTCAAAATAATGCCAATGACAAAATCAACCCTTAATCAATCTTAAATACCGCGGACACATAAAGCTAAAATATAAAAAAAAATGTTTTGTGAAAGGAAACTGTTGTAGATTTATCAATATCTCAAAATGATAGATGTCACTTCTATATATTTATTTTCATTTTCAATATCTTATTTAAATAATATTTCTATTATTTAAAAACATATATCAGATTCAGTCCAATTAGTAGGTGGGTTATAAGCTACATGTATAACAAAATGGAGTTGCTTGAAGTCGGTTCACCATTTAACATTAATCAATTCGCCAATTCAGTAGAACACATATCGTGGATAGTTTTAACAAAAAGTCAAATATGAATTATATCACTTTGATATCGAATACTTTCATTATTTAGTATAAATAAAAAGTCTACAAAATCACTTTTGAGAATGATTAATACATAACCGACCTTGAAACAGTAATAACTAAATTAGAAAGTATCCAATTTAAATAATATATTCAATCTGCAAAAAAGAAAATCAGATTTCGTCCAATCAACGTGTGGGATAAACAAAACAAATTGTCCTTGTAGGTAATATCTCAATTTTTTAATTACAAAATATAACAAATGTATGAAAAAACGGAATCATCTTTTGTGAAAGAAAGACGGAATAAATGTAAATCATTTTTATATCGTTTAATCTCACTTCACAATGGAGAAAATAAACGGCACAGATCACAAATAGATAAGCGATTTAAAAATATAACCCAATTGAAAAAAAAAATATTGAACTTAATTAATATGTTTTTTTCTTTGAAATAATTTGTATCAGATTCAGTCTAATTAGCAAAAGGTTACACGCAACATTTATTACAAAACAGATTTTGCTATTAGGCGATAATTCAACATTTTAATTTATCCAATACAGCAGAACAGATAACATACAAAAAATAAAAAAAAAACTTTGTGAAAAAATTAGGGTAACATTGGTCAATATCACAATAATATAGATATTACTTTTATATGGGTTACATTTACTTCATAATAGAAAAAAGTATTTAGCAGTTAGCATTTCAAGATCGCAAATAGATAAGCGATTAAAAAAAACATACATATATACAAAACAATTCCATAGGAAAAAACATGTTTTCGATTTTGTCCATTAGTATGATGTCTCATAGTTCCATGTTCCTTTCACACAATTTTGATTACACTCCTGGCGGGTGTAGCTAGCTGAATAGGAGGCGCTTACCCTTCCGGAGCACCCGGTCTCAATTCCCTGGTGAAAGTTCACGTGTCTAACCTAATTTGTCAGTTCCAAAGTTTTTACTTTGCTTCTGGATTGTGATTCGGACATGGATTAGTATGTTTGTTTTTGATTACAAACAACATTTATAACAAAACAATTTCAGTAAGTAGGCGATGGCATTCAAAATTTAAAAAAATCGTGTGAAAAAAATAGAGTTCAATCTATAAATATCAGAATAAGATGAATATCTTTTTATATGGTTTATTTTCATTTCACGATAAAAAAGATTAAAGACATAACGCAAATAGGCTTTCAATATAAATATAGACAAACGTTAAAAAATGTAACTCAAATGAAACTTAAGTGGATCTAAAAAATATGTTATTCTCTATTTGAAGAAAAACATGTATCAGATTTCGTCCAATTAGCAAGTGGGTTAAGCCCAATATGTATAGCAAAGCACATTTTGCTGCAAGGTCATACCTCAACATTTATCAATTATCATTTTAAGCATTATATTATCTTTTGAATATACAATACAAAATATTCTGTATCCAATTTATCGCCCAATTTAATTGTCAATATGTAATCTTATGACTATTGGATCGACAAGTCTTTTTTTGTTTTTGTTTTTTTTTTCTTGTTACTAAATTATCGCTCACATAAGTATTTATTTATCTAAATAAATATCAGATATCAATTTTACAAGTACCTGAACCTAACAATTTTAAAAGAAATGATCAATTTAAATAGCAAAAATACAGCAAACAAATTGCTTTTGCTCTCGCAGATTTCTTCAATATTTTAGTCAACCTAAATTGTCATAAGATTTGTCATAAATAGAAATTGAATACGTGATTATTTAGTTTATTTAACCCGTTTTACTTTTTAAGCACTAGACGATCTTTTTGGAATACGTTGGAATAAATAGTTTCGTGAACCAAATTGAAAACTAAGTGATCTTCCACAAGGAAAGTGAGGCTGCGTACTCCGGAAGAGTAAGCACTGCAAATACAACACAAGTAGTAGCACAAATGTCGATATTTCAGCACATTTTAAATTATATTGATCAAACTAATTATTTCTCAACATAACCAAATTATTGTTCACAGCAATAGTAAATATTTATGTCTTTGCATAAAACGACAATTTTAACAATCCTTGAAAGTAACAATTAACCTGTTATCTTTGTTATATAACCAAAGTGCTGATAATAAAAATCCTAGTAATATGTAAACAAGAGAAAATAAAAATCAGTTTTCATGAACATTATTAGATTATAACTCATTTATTGACAAAAGCAGAGACACCGTGACGCACAACGAATTCTCTTAAAATAAAGAAACACATAAAAAATAGGTATAAGCTGAGCAAATACACACGATATTAACGTCTTTTGGAGGTATGTTAAATTTTATTTAGGTTTTAAAAATATACTTTCGCACATACTATCAAGTAATGTTACGTCTATTGGAGTCGTTTAAGTTTTAACTAGGTATTGAAACTTTTAAAAAAGAAAAACATAAACATGTATACGATCTAAACGGCTTTTCGAACTTTTTAAATTTTATATAGGTATTAAAATAAAAAAAAAACAAATTACATTCGTACCTACTACAAAGTATCATTTACGTCTGTTAGAGCTGTGATAAGTTTTAATTAGGTATTTAAATTTTCAAAGGAAAAATAAATGCATTCGCACCTACTATCAAGTAATCAAGAGTTAAAATATTATTACTTTTTCCGTTACCATAAAATACCGAGATTTAATTTAATACCAGTAGATGGTCGTATTTGAAAACAATAAACAATAATCAGTACACTCCTAGTAATTAGACCAAAACTTGCTTTATGTAATAGAACCTCATAACTGGATACTATGTCTTATAAATTATTTATTATCAAATTATCTGTCAAGCTCTTACCTTATGAACAGAAGTTCTATTTTTTGTATTTTGTTACATATGCAGTGTAATTGCAAACCACCTAATGTTATCAGGAGCCTCAAAAAGTTCTATATCCGCCATCGCAATATTGTCAAGAAGTATGATGTCTCTGTGTCGAGGATTGCTTTGGGTATATTTGACGTCAATAGATCCATGTTTTCACTCAATTTTGATAAAATACGTGGCAGTTGTAGCCTGCAAAACATAAAAGTGCTTACGCTTCCAAGGCACCCGACCTCACTTTGCTGGTATGCCGTTCAAGTATTTAACCGGATTTGTCAGTTTCAAAGTTTTTATTTGCTTCTGCATATTTTTTGAACATGGAAAAATATGTTTGTTTTTCATTTACCGTGTTCCAAATTACATATTTCCACATATATATATATAGCATTTTGTTTAATTTTTTTTTTGTTCAAAATAAGAGATTCTGGATGTCAAGACATATTATCTATTATTTTAATCTCGAAGCATGCATTTAATTGTTTTTGCGTTTCATAGTGCCATGTCACCATTACAATGATACTGTGTGAATACATAGTCATATAGGCGTATGATTAATTACATTTTCGCCTCTAATAATGAATTAACGATCTCAAAATCGTTTTAATTTATTAGGAACTCGCAAACGATTGAAATAAAAAAAATAAAAATTAATAAAAGTGTCATGTTTGTACCAAATGACACGCTGATTTTTCTATAAACATTTTGATAAATGCCACATATTTAACTGATAACATAAGGGACAACTCTATCACCGTTTGTAAAATCGAAACGATGTATTATTGTCGATGGAAGAACGTGTAAAATGCAATATGAATACATTATTTATTATTCAAGAATCTGATAAATTATAAAATCTGTATTAATTTATTCAAACAATAATATTTCATCTTATGAAAACATTTATTGTGCATTTAAATAAACAAAAAATAAACGACGCTTTAAATCAATTTTTACAACGAAACAGACTGCTTGCAAATACTCAGTACTATTGCAAGTCTAGGCTTATCAAGGCCCACAATAAGTGTAATAAGTATTGTTGATAAGTTTGATGTCTCTGTGTCCAAGATTGCCCCCGATATATTTGACGTCCTATTGTTCCTTGTTCCTTTCGTACAGTTTGGATTACACGTGACAGGTGTAGCTAGCTAAACAGGAGGTGCTTACCTTTTTGGAACACGTGGTCTTCCCTGGAAAAAGTCCACGTGTCTTACCTAACGTGTCAGTTCCAAAGCATATACTTTTCTTCTGGATTGTGATTCGGACATAGTTAATCAAAAACAAACATACTAATCCATGTCCGAATCGAATCACAATCCAGAAGCAAAGTAAAAACTTTGGAACTAATAAGTTAGGATAGACAGATGTACATCGTATTAGTTTAAATGAACCGTGAATCATATTCATAGAAAACAACTTAGCAATATTACTTTATATGTAATACGAAATTTGTTTTGTTTTTAAAGTACATACATTTCTTTTTTAGTTTTATATGTATCAACCATATCAAATAAAATAGCAAAAGGAAAGGTTATAAATTTGGGTACTTAATGCAAATCATTTCACTTTCCAAAATGCAAAAGCTTATTAAAAAAGAAGACAAACTGGGCAATTATGTGTATTAAACCAGATAACATCAAATCTATTTCCTTGGATACATTTGTCGTCACATAGTTCCATGTTCCATTCGGACATATTTGATTACACATAGCGGGTGTAGCTAGCTAAACAGGAGGTGCAAACCCTTTAGAGCAAGCTGTCTCACTTCCCTGGAGGACGTTCACGTGTCTAACCGAACCTATCCATTCCAAAGTTTTTACTTTGATTCTGGATTGAGATTCGGACATGGATTAGTGCGATTGTTTTTATTTGATAAAACTAGTACCATAAACCATTTAGCTGTGAATTGATATCTAGTCAGAAATATGCACTTGTATAGGTTTTGGCAAAAGCATTAAAGTTGGATTAAAAAGGCAAAAATGACAAATTAAGCATACATTGAGTTATTAAAGTTGTTTCTTCGAATTAAGACTCTAGCTTGATGTTAACTTGTTCAGTTAATGTCAGGCACTACTTTCTGACAGAAATAAAGAAACACAAAAAACCACAAGTTACTGGTAACGCGCACTTTTCTTCAATTTTTAAAAAAAGTAGCTGTACACTGCATACATGTATTTTCTTGCGTCTTGTCCTAGAAATAAAGGTTAATTCTACATCACATATTTAAAATTACATACATCTCATTAATAATTACCCATAAGTACCAATTTGTGTCATTGAAAGGTGAATAATCGATAATCCTGATTAACAAAAAAACTATAATTAAATGTTCAAGCTGCTTATTAAAGTTTAAATATAGCTTTCTTCAAGAAACTATTTATGGAACAGTTAGTCTCCTTAATATATCGTCGTCATTACTTTACCTGATTCTGGGTTGTGATTTCAATATGGATAGGTATTTTTTACGTTTATGTTTTAGCTTTGTGGTTAACTCATAGAAAGAAATGTCGCAATTTATATTCTTTGCATTTGCTTCTCCTGCTTATGGTCAAATGGTCAGTTCTAGGATGATGGAGGCAACCGGACTTAACGCTGAATATTGCCGACATTCGGCAATAGGACTGTTAAACTTTCAACCTCACCATACATGATCCTCTTCCAAAGTATTTGTTCTCATCTTTTTGATGGAAGTAAACGTTTTTGTTATTTTGTAGATATTATTGTGAATGATGATTACGAGGGTTGATATTGCCAATTTCATGTAAGAATAACATTTCTATTTATCTGATGTCAGTGCCTAAAGGGATTTATTAAAATTGATTAATGGCTCTAAGAAAAGATGCTTTAGAGTTATGTACAAGTACAGTAAGGTTATTTCTCATGGATTTGAAAAAACAAAATTACAGGTCTTTCGATCTTAAATTACGTCACAATAATAGTAAAGACATTTATTATCTTTTCTCATTTACTCAAAAGATTAATCTGATAATGTGCTTAGAAAAAAAAACTAGTAGGCTTACTGCCTGTGGAATATATTTGATGAAAAATATTTATTAAGTTATTTATTAGCCATAATCAAAAATTTATTCAATATGCAATTATAATAAAGTCATTTCCTGAAAAGTTGCCTAGAAAAGAGCTTGTCAAAATTCCCTGTTGAATATGTTTGATGACAAAAATCTTATAGGTAACAAGATTTCTTTAGACCTAAATGTTTCGAGTCTGGGTGTGAAGAAAAGTGTCTATAAATAATGACACAGAATGCATTGCTCTGATATCTTCCATATAAAACCTTTTAACATAACCAGCGAAGTCATTATGTTACTTCATTTTATAACATAAACGAATATGCCATTATACAATCTGTTTTTCGGTTTCTTTTGCACAAATAAATGACTATTGGTCTAGAGTATAAAGCGGGAGCTTTCGGATTACAGTCCCTCCAACCACTAGGGCAGAACAGAGGACATATTCCTTTACCGAAAGTCGGTGGCTCTTCTGGGTACCCTGATCTCAGCCACCATGGTGCAGTTTTATTTTTCTAATGAATTCAGTGAATTTCATTGCTAATTTCATAGTGACTATATTTTCTTACACTGCTAAGAAACCGTCACCAATAAACTATGATTTCGCCTGAAAAAAAAACCGTGCAAATATGTTTAATTAGTAAAAACCAGAACCTGATTTTGCTAAAATCCTCCCACAGAATAATAAAATTAGTCTTTAGTACCTTCGGTCAGAAAATCGACAAACCTACTTTAAGATGTAGAGTATTCTTTTTCACAATTAGGTGGAAGTAAAGATGTTTGCAAATTTCCAAGCTTTCAATGTTCTTACTTTGGTTTTAAAATAATTTGAGAATTGATACGTGTAGTTATGGCTGGTGTAGCTAGCTAAACAGGAGGTGCTTACCCTTCCGGAGCACCCGGCCTCACTTCCCTGGTGGAAGTTCACGTGTCTAACCTAACTTGTCAGTTCCAAAGTTTTTACTTTGCTTCTGGATTGTGATTCGGAAATGGATAAGTATGTTTGTTTTTGATTACATATAATAGCTGATTTCATTTTAGAAATGCATTAATATTTGAAATAACCCAGTGTTCAAAGGACAAATTGAAAGATGACTGCCAAAAAAATGTTTTAGAATTATGTACAGGTACAAAAAAAATATATCTCACGGAGTTGAAAAGAATTACATGTGTATGGTTTTTTCTCACATTACAAGAAATAGTAAAAGTCTATTTTCATTTTCATTTTCTTAAAAGATTAATCTTTTAATTTGCTCAGAGACAAGCTAGTAAGCTAACTGCCCATAGAATATGTTTATTGAGAAATATTCCAAGTTCTTTATTAGCCCTTCTCATCGTAAAAAATATTTAATATGCAATTACTATATTCTCATTTTCTTAAAGGCTTATTTATATAATCCGCTCAAGATAGCCAAGAATTGCCTGTGTAATATGTTTGATGAAAAATATCTTATACGTAACAAGATTTTTAGACTTAATGCTTCGAGTCCGGATGAGAAAAAAGTGTCTTTAAATAATGACATAAAATTGTCTTGAAATAATGGTATGAGTGCATGGTTCTGATACATTCAATACGAAACCTATTAAAATAACCAGCCAAGTGATTATGTTACCTAATTTCAGCAGAAAATGAGTCTGTAACAGAAACTGATTATAATAGATGTTCCATGTTAGTTTTCCCTGCAGATTTATATGCAATCAATGATTGTTCATGTATGTACTATACATATATAAATATAATTATAAAACATAAAACAAAAATATGCATGTCATCTAAAAAGGTACATTTCAGTTACGTTTGCCAAAAAATTGTACGTTCCTTTTTCAAGGGGTGTACAGCACGAGCTTTTGGATAACAGTGTCTCTAACCGCCAAGGTTTTAAAAACCATTCGGATATAACAGGACATTTTCCTTTGCCGAAAGCCGGTAGCTTTTTTGGGCACCCCGATTTCCGCCTTCATGGTGCAGTTATTTTTTCGAATGAATGTACCGATGTTTATTGCCAACTTCATAATGACTATGTTTATTTACAATGCCTCCTGGCCGTCACAAATGAATTCTTATTTGGTTGCTCTCTTACTTGTTACATTTCTCCATAGTGTGACAAATATCAAACACAAACAAATCAATATAAAAACACAATCCCAAAAGCTAAGTACAATTTAAAAAAAACCTAGTGAATTAGGTAATATATATGGCTTCCACTCCGGACGGATAAGGCCATTTAAGACAATTATGTTTGATACAGAAGCGTCATGCTTATAACAACATTGTTATAAGGGTAAAAAATGTTTGACTTATTTCTAAATTTATGATGAAACGGTCTGATGGTTGTAAAATAAAAGGAATGGTTTAGAGTCAATTTAGCCACACCACTAGACATTTATGCCCGTGTTTATTCATAGTCAGGATAAACGTTTGTCGGTTCTTGTTGTGTTTGATTTTTTTTATCATTTCATTCCAATTTACCGTATTCGATTTTGACACGTACATATTTTAGTTACAATTGTTTTTGCCATCCAAGATTTGCAAGAACAATATCTAAGTGTGTTTATAATACCCCATAAATATTGAAAATAAAAAAAATCAAACATGCTGATTATAGTTAAGGTTGATATAATATCCTATGAAAAAAAATGATGAAAAGATTGAACAAATGGGGTGGTATATTTGTTTTTGATTAACCACATTACAAAATTATATTACGTCATAACATCTGATTACAAAATCAAACACGAAAATGTTTATTTTGATACAATGTCAATTGAATTTTTAAAGACAAATTACCTCTTTTTAATGGAATATTGACACTTTGTTAAAATATAGATGTCAATGTATCTGCCAATTAGCACGTCAACATAACTAATTGAGTGTAATGAAACGCATTGTGCACGAACCTGATACATAAACAAAACATTAAATTGCCAATTAAGAATCTTATCTTTTGTTTCACGAAAGGAAAACCTTGTTCAGAATTTTGTTGTTGTCCATTGTTATTTCTATTTCTGAACTATGTCTGACCTTGTCATTTTTTAATCATTTTAATGCAGTAATTATCATTGTTGTTTTGTTATATTTTCGTAACTAAGGTTTGTTTGCATTATTAAAATGAGATAAAGATGATTGTTTCTGACATAAAGATAGAATTGACGTAATAAATACACAACAAACAGCTACATGATTGAAATCACTGGTTTGAGGAAAATGTTTTGACAACCAATAATAATTTTAAGAAAAAATATAAAACAAAAAAGTGATTAAATAACATTTAATTGTTTTTCTATGTAGTTGTAGTCTTTACTGTTGTTGTGTGCTAGATGAAAGAAATTTATGTTCTCAGGCAATTTTTATTTTTAATTATAAAATTACTCTATTTTGAACAAATTATATATTTTTAAAGAAAGCCTTAGAAGTGCAATTATAAAGTAGAACGCTACACATTTGGTGTTAATCTTGCAAAGATGTATAGTCCCTTTCTTGCAAAGCGATAGTTTGGAATAAGTAACGGTTTAGCATAAGTATGACTACATTATATGATTAAATAATCGTCTTTAAATATAATAACTTTGTTTTGAATTCAAATTTAGATTACAAAATAATGTCATCAGCATGTTAGACTGATAGGTAGATAAAGTGAATTATATCACAAACATGACACAATTACAGTCGTCAGTATCTCACATGGGATTATAGAAACAAGTTAAATTAGAATTAAGAATAAAAGGAACATTGAACTATGTGGCGTCAGATTTATCCAGGACAATTCTGGATACAGCAACATCATACTTAACAATATTGAGTAGACGGCCAAAAACTACTTGAAGGCATTGATAAGATTAGGTTATGAATTCCTCTCCGTTAATAATTTATTTATTTGTTTAAATTGGTTTTGTTATTATGTTATTGTAGTGTTGTGTTGTTGTGTGCTGGATGATAGCAATTCATGTTTTTAAATTGTAATTTGTTCTATTATTACAATAATCTCTTTTCAAGCAACGTAATATTTAATAAAGCTAGCCTTTAAAGTAACAAAAAATACTTCACAAACACATACATTTCCGTGTATGCAACGCTTAAATGTGAAATAAATAATGTTTGTATAAATAATTTATATTAATAAATTGGTTGTCTTGTGATATAATTTTAGTGTTTACTGTTGTTGATACCAATTTATATTTTTAAATTGTAATTGTTTTCTTGTATAAAATGTATCTCTCTCAGCAGTGTTATTATTGCAAAATGAAAGCCTTGTAAATTTACTAAAAATCATTCACAAAGACAAACTTTTCCGTGTATGCAAAACTGTGCAATATGTAATATTGTGCAGAAATATGATCATCCTAAAATTATTGACCTTTTTTCTTGAAATGTTGTTGATGCGTTACGTATTCAAATTAAGTGACAAAATAATGTGATCAGTAAAAACAAATGTCTCTTATCAGTCAATAACAGGCTGACGCAAATATTTTAGTGTATTACATAGCATGATAAGAATAAACAACTGAATTAAATTATTCCTAAAAATGAACAATATACGAAAAGTTTAACATCAAAACAAAATTGTTGGGATGGAATAACTTCAATTTTTTTTTTTAGAAATTATGAGTGGAAAATAATATTTGTACTCCAAAAATTGTTGCATTATATAACATTACATATTCAATTCAAATTAAACAATTTTATATACGTTAGTTCCAATGCAAAGCAATAGTGAATTTTATAATGAGATGTTCTCATTTATAATATGGTATGATAAAAACACAACACACAATCACAAACTCAAGGCAAAGTAAAAGTTTCATAATCGTCAATTTTGGTTTGCTTTTGGATTGTGGTTTGGGTATGCATTAGTATGTTTTTGAGTAAAATTCCATCAGAGGAGTGAAATCGGTGGCAACAGAAGGTTAAGCATCTCCTGTGTAGCTTGCTGCATTCGTCACGTGTGAAATTGCGAATTGAAGGAACATTGAACCTTATCAAATGCATCTAGCAGACATCGTACTAGTGAACAATATTGTGATGACAAGTATAAGCGGACTTGTACTGTTAGAATATCAATTGATTTATTCTTTCCCAGAAACGGAGCGCAGGAAAATTTGTATTTGTTTCATTCGATTCAAATCAAGACTAAAACACAAAATGACGACTCTCGGGTATATTGTTAAGACACTTTTTCGAAATTTCATTATAAAATTAAGACAATTATTAAAATTATGACAACGATAAAATCAACCCTAAATACCGCGAACAAATAAAGCTCACATTTAATTAATATTTTGTGCAAAGAAAACTGTTAAGTATTTATCGATATCTCAAACTGATTTATCACTTTTATATCTTTATTTTCATTTTTCAATATCTGATTTAAATAATATTTCTATTCTTCAAAAAACATATATCAATTTTAGTCCAATTAGTATGTGGGTTATACGCTACATGTATAACAAAACGCAGTTGCTTAAAGTCGGTTCACCATTTAACATTAATCAATTCGTCAATACAGTAGAAAACATGTTATTGAAAATTAAATAGTCGCAACAGTAGGTCAGAATACATATGCCAATATCTCAATATAAATGGTATCAATCTATAATCAAAACAATTAAAAAGATGATTAATACATAAGCGATCTTGAACAGTTGACAATAACTCAATGAAAAAGTATCAAATTTAAATAATATTCGAACTTTAAAAAACTGTTTCAGAATCGGTCCAATCAGCATGTAGGTTAAACAAAACACATTTTCCTTGTAGGTAATATCTCAATTTTTTAATTACAAAATATAAAACATGCATGATAAAATGGAATCATCTTTTGTGAAAGAAAGACAGAATCAATGTATGAATATCACAATATAATTGATATCATTTTTATTTCGATTATTTTCACTTCATAATGGAGGATAAATGGCATATATGACAAATAGCATTTCAAGATCACAAATATATAAGCAATTAAAAACAATTATTGAACTTAATTAATATGTTCTTTTCTTGGAAATAACTTATATGAGATTCAGTCAAATTAGCATAAAATTTACACGCAACATTTATAACAAAAGATATTTTGCTAAAATGCAATACTTCAACGTTTTAAATTATCCAATACAGCAGAGCAGATGACATTAAAACAACTTTGTGGAAAAAAGTAAGGGAAAATTTATCAACATCACAATAAAATAGATATTACTTTTAAAAGATGTATAGTCCCTTTCTTGCAAAGCGATAGTTTGGAATAAGTAACGGTTTAGCATAAGTATGACTACATTATATGATTAAATAATCGTCTTTAAATATAATAACTTTGTTTTGAATTCAAATTTAGATTACAAAATAATGTCATCAGCATGTTAGACTGATAGGTAGATAAAGTGAATTATATCACAAACATGACACAATTACAGTCGTCAGTATCTCACATGGGATTATAGAAACGAGTTAAATTAGAATTAAGAATAAAAGGAACATTGAACTATGTGGCGTCAGATTTATCCAGGACAATTCTGGATACAGCAACATCATACTTAACAATATTGAGTAGACGGCCAAAAACTACTTGAAGGCATTGATAAGATTAGGTTATGAATTCCTCTCCGTTAATAATTTATTTATTTGTTTAAATTGGTTTTGTTATTATGTTATTGTAGTGTTGTGTTGTTGTGTGCTGGATGATAGCAATTCATGTTTTTAAATTGTAATTTGTTCTATTATTACAATAATCTCTTTTCAAGCAACGTAATATTTAATAAAGCTAGCCTTTAAAGTAACAAAAAATACTTCACAAACACATACATTTCCGTGTATGCAACGCTTAAATGTGAAATAAATAATGTTTGTATAAATAATTTATATTAATAAATTGGTTGTCTTGTGATATAATTTTAGTGTTTACTGTTGTTGATACCAATTTATATTTTTAAATTGTAATTGTTTTCTTGTATAAAATGTATCTCTCTCAGCAGTGTTATTATTGCAAAATGAAAGCCTTGTAAATTTACTAAAAATCATTCACAAAGACAAACTTTTCCGTGTATGCAAAACTGTGCAATATGTAATATTGTGCAGAAATATGATCATCCTAAAATTATTGACCTTTTTTCTTGAAATGTTGTTGATGCGTTACGTATTCAAATTAAGTGACAAAATAATGTGATCAGTAAAAACAAATGTCTCTTATCAGTCAATAACAGGCTGACGCAAATATTTTAGTGTATTACATAGCATGATAAGAATAAACAACTGAATTAAATTATTCCTAAAAATGAACAATATACGAAAAGTTTAACATCAAAACAAAATTGTTGGGATGGAATAACTTCAATTTTTTTTTTTAGAAATTATGAGTGGAAAATAATATTTGTACTCCAAAAATTGTTGCATTATATAACATTACATATTCAATTCAAATTAAACAATTTTATATACGTTAGTTCCAATGCAAAGCAATAGTGAATTTTATAATGAGATGTTCTCATTTATAATATGGTATGATAAAAACACAACACACAATCACAAACTCAAGGCAAAGTAAAAGTTTCATAATCGTCAATTTTGGTTTGCTTTTGGATTGTAGTTTGGGTATGCATTAGTATGTTTTTGAGTAAAATTCCATCAGAGGAGTGAAATCGGTGGCAACAGAAGGTTAAGCATCTCCTGTGTAGCTTGCTGCATTCGTCACGTGTGAAATTGCGAATTGAAGGAACATTGAACCTTATCAAATGCATCTAGCAGACATCGTACTAGTGAACAATATTGTGATGACAAGTATAAGCGGACTTGTACTGTTAGAATATCAATTGATTTATTCTTTCCCAGAAACGGAGCGCAGGAAAATTTGTATTTGTTTCATTCGATTCAAATCAAGACTAAAACACAAAATGACGACTCTCGGGTATATTGTTAAGACACTTTTTCGAAATTTCATTATAAAATTAAGACAATTATTAAAATTATGACAACGATAAAATCAACCCTAAATACCGCGAACAAATAAAGCTCACATTTAATTAATATTTTGTGCAAAGAAAACTGTTAAGTATTTATCGATATCTCAAACTGATTTATCACTTTTATATCTTTATTTTCATTTTTCAATATCTGATTTAAATAATATTTCTATTCTTCAAAAAACATATATCAATTTTAGTCCAATTAGTATGTGGGTTATACGCTACATGTATAACAAAACGCAGTTGCTTAAAGTCGGTTCACCATTTAACATTAATCAATTCGTCAATACAGTAGAAAACATGTTATTGAAAATTAAATAGTCGCAACAGTAGGTCAGAATACATATGCCAATATCTCAATATAAATGGTATCAATCTATAATCAAAACAATTAAAAAGATGATTAATACATAAGCGATCTTGAACAGTTGACAATAACTCAATGAAAAAGTATCAAATTTAAATAATATTCGAACTTTAAAAAACTGTTTCAGAATCGGTCCAATCAGCATGTAGGTTAAACAAAACACATTTTCCTTGTAGGTAATATCTCAATTTTTTAATTACAAAATATAAAACATGCATGATAAAATGGAATCATCTTTTGTGAAAGAAAGACAGAATCAATGTATGAATATCACAATATAATTGATATCATTTTTATTTCGATTATTTTCACTTCATAATGGAGGATATAAATGGCATATATGACAAATAGCATTTCAAGATCACAAATATATAAGCAATTAAAAACAATTATTGAACTTAATTAATATGTTCTTTTCTTGGAAATAACTTATATGAGATTCAGTCAAATTAGCATAAAATTTACACGCAACATTTATAACAAAAGATATTTTGCTAAAATGCAATACTTCAACGTTTTAAATTATCCAATACAGCAGAGCAGATGACATTAAAACAACTTTGTGGAAAAAAGTAAGGGAAAATTTATCAACATCACAATAAAATAGATATTACTTTTATAAGGGTTACTTTTACTTCATGATCGAAACAAGCATATGGCAAATAGCATTTCAAGATAGCAAATAAATAAGCGATTTAAAAAAATACATATATATAAAACACAATTGGACTTTATCAATGTATAATTTCATAGGATAAATCATGTTTTAGATTTTGTCCAATAAGTATGTGGATTACAAACAACATTTATAACAAAACAGTTTTTGTTAGTAGGCGATACTTTAACATATCAGATGCCATTCAAAATTGAAAAATAAATCCTGTAAATAGAAAAATAGTGAAATCTATAATTATCACAATAAGATGAATATCTTTTTATATGGTTTATTTTCATTTCACGATAAAAAGATTAAAGACATATGACAAATAGGCTTTCAACATAAATAATAGATAAACGTTAAAAAATGGAACTCATTAGAAGTTTAAGTGGATCTAATAAATATGTTATTCTCATTTTAAAGAAAACATGTAATAGCTTTAATCCAATTAGCAAGTGAGTTAAACCCAATAAGTATAACAAAACACATTTTGCTGCAAGGCCATACCTCAATAATTATTAATTATCATTTTAAGCATTATTTTTCGTCTTTTGAATATACAATACAAAATATTTCGTATCCAATTTATCGCCCAATTAAATTGTCAATATGTATATATTTTGACTATTCGATCGACAAGGTTTTTTTTTCTTGTTACTAAAATTATCGCTCATATAAGCATTTTAAGGTTTATTTAAATACATATCAGATATCAGTTTCTACAAGTCCATGGACCTTACAATTTTAGACGAAATGACCAATTGAAAATGCAAAAACACAGCAAACAATTTGGTTTTGCTCTCGCAGATTTCTTCAATCCTTAAGTCAACCTAAATTATCAAAAGATTTGTCATAAATAAAAATTGATTACGTGATTATTTTATTTATTTGACCCGTTTTATTTTTTAAGCAGTAAACGATCGTTTCGGAATACGTTGGAATAAAGTTTCGTGAAGAAAATTCAAACAAGGAAGGGAAGTGAGGCTGCGTACTCCGGAAGAGTAAGAAATTGCAAATACAACACAAGCAGTAGTACAAATGTTAATATTCCAGCTTATTTTGAATTATATTGATCAATCTAATTATTTCTCATCATAATGAAATAAATGAAATGCGTTCTTGTTCTAAGCAATAGTAAAGTTTTATGTTTTTGTATGAAACGACAATTTTTACAATCCTTGAAAGTAACAATGAACCGTTTATCTTTGTTATATAACCAACTGCAGATAATAAAAATCCCAGTAATATGTAAACAAGTGAAAATAAAAATCAGTTTTCATGAACATTATTAGATTTTAACTCGTTTATTGACGAAATGAGAGACAGCCAGGCGTACAATGAATTTTCTTAAAATAAATATGTATAAAAATTAAAATAGGTATAAACTGAACAAATGCACACGATATTAACGTCTTTTGTAGCTTTGTTAAATTTTATTTAGGTTTTAAACAATATACGTTCACACATACTATCAAGTATTATTACGTCTATTGAAGCTGTTTTGGTTTAAATTAGGTATTGAAACTTTTAAAAAAACTTTTAAAAGGTAAAACATAAACATTTGCAATTGTATACGATCTAAACGGCTTATAAAACTTTGTTAAATTTTAATAAGGTATTGAAATTTAAAATAAAAATACATTCGTACCTACTATAAAGTATTATTTACGTTTGTTAGAGCTGTGATAAGTTTAATTAGGTATTTTAATTTTCAGAGAAAACATTAATGCATTCGCACCTACTAACAAGTAATCAAGTGTTAATTAAATATTACTTTTACCATTATGATTGGACTTAACACCAAGTGTGAAGAATATAAATAAAGATTCAGAACATGTTATTAAAATTACATTAAATTCCAACAACTAGACGGCGGTTTTTGGAAACAATTACTCGTCAGCAGGGATTGGTCGAAAACAAATATTCTTAATTTTACAAATATGCGAAAAAATTACTGTTAAACTTACCTTCTGTAAGAACCACAGAACTGGATACTGTTTCTTATAAATTATGTGTTAATCTCTTACTTTATACTAAGAGGTTCCATTTTCGTTACATATTAGGGATATAGCACTCCTAGGGTTATCAGGGTTCTTAAAAAAGTTTTATGTCCGTCATCGCAGTGTGTCTGTGTCCAGGATTGCTTTGAATATACTTGACTTACTAAACGTGGCAGTTGTAGCTAGCAAAGCACGGAAGTGCTTACACTTCCAGGGCCCCGATCCAACTTTCCTGGTGTGACGTTCACGTATTTAACCAAATTTGTCAGTTTTAAAGTTTTTATTAGCTTCTTGATTGTGATTTGAACATAGAAAAAGTATGTTTGTTTTTGATTTTGCGTGTTTCAATTATATATTTTCACATCTCTATTGCACTTTTTTCAAAATAAGATCGATTCTGGATGTTTAGACATATTATCTAATATCAAGGCGTTTAATATATGTTCAATAGTGCCATGTAACCGTTATAATGCGTTTAATTATTGAAATTTTCACCACTACCAATAAATCAAACGGTCTCAAATTATTTTTGTTTATATTTACCAATAACTCGCAATGGATTGAAATATTTGAATAAAGCTTCAACTTTGGAAGGTGTCGTTGTTTGTACCAAACGGCACGGAGATTTTTCTATAAACATTTTTTTATAAATGTTGGATATTTTACTGATAAGATAAGGAACAACTCTATCACAGTTTGTAAAATCGAAAAGGTGTATTATTGTCGATGAAAGAATGCGAAATATTCTGACTTTATTTAGATATTGTGGATATAAAAAAATAAATGACGTATTTGTTTAAATGAACTGTGAATGATATTCATAGAAAACAATTTAGAAAAATTACTTTATATGTAAAACGAAGATTGTTTTGTTTTCAAAGTACATCAATTTCTTTTTAATCCTAATTGTATCATCTTCATTAGATAAAATAGAGAAAACATTATAAATTCGTGTATTTAATGCAAATCCATAAACTTTCCAAAATTAACAAAGCTTAATCACAGAAAAAAAGACAAATTGGACAATTAGGTGAACTAAATCAGACAGTAGCAAATCTTTTTTTCCTTGATATATTTGACTTTTGATTAGACATGGCGGATGTAGCTTTCCAAACAGAAGACGATTACCCGTTTGAACACCCAGCCTAACTATCCCGGTATACGCTCAAGTTTTTAACCTTACTTGTCAGTTCCAAATTTTTTACTTTGCTTCTATATTGTGATTCGGACATCGATTAGTATATTTGTTTGAGATTTTCAAGATCTGTTTTAAATTCAAATTCTAAGCATCTAAGTTCGTCTACTTGATAAAACTTATACCAAAAACCTTATTACAATCTGTAAAATGATATCTAGTAAAAAAAAATATACACTTGTATCGATTTTGGTGAAAGCAAGCATGGGAGTTGGACTAAAACGGCAAAATGACTAATTTGAAACACGTTGAGCTTTAAAGTTGTTTCTTCGAATTTCAACTCTAGTTTGATGTTAACTTGTTCAGATTGTATAAGACACTAATTTCTGACAGAACTAAAGCCACATAAGGAATAATAACGTTCAAAAATGAAAAAAGCTGAATGACAGAAAAAAAGCAAATTGGACAATTAGGTGAACTTAGTCAGATAGAAGGAAATTTTTTTTCCTGAATTTGTTTGGCGTCCTGTAGTCACTTTTGATTAGACATGGCGAATGTAGCTTTTCAAACAGGAGGTGATTATCCTTTTGAACACCCAGCCTCACTACCCCGGTATAAGCTCAAGTTTTTAACCTTACTTGTCAGTTCCAAATTCTTTACTTTGCTTCTATATTGTGATTCGGACATGGATTAGTATATTTGTTTGAGATTTTAAAGATCTGTTTTCAATTCAAATTCTAAGCATCAAAGTTCGTGTTCTTGATAAAACTTATACTAAAACATTATTACAATCTGTAAATTGATATCTAGTAAAAATATACACTTGTATAGAGTTTGGTAAAAGCAAGCATGGGAGTTGGACGAATAACACAAAATGACAAATTCAACACACATTGAGATTTAAGGTTGTTTCTTCGAGTCTCCACTCTAATTTGATGTTAACTTGTTTAGTTTGTATAAGACACTAATTCTTGACAGAACTAAAGACACACAAGAAATAATATTACATGGGTTAAAGGGTAGAATTTTATCTGTCTCCTCTCTAGCAAACTTTTGCGAATACATTTGTACAATTTTTACGAACAGAGATAAATGTCTATTGGTCTAGGGAATAAAGCAGGAGCTTTTGGATTACAGTGCCTCCAACCGCCAAGGGTATAAAACCACTAGGGCAGAACAGAGGACATATTCCATCACCGAAAGTCGGTGGCTCTTCTGGGTACCCTGATCTCAGCCACCATGGTAGAGTTTTATTTTTCTAATGAATTCAGTGAATTTCATTGCCAATTTCATAATTTCATTTTTTTACACTGCTAAGAAACCGTCACCAATAAACTATTATTTCACCTGAAAAAAACCGTGCAAATATGTTTAATTAGTAAAAACCAGAATCTGATTTTGCTAAAATCCTCTCACAGAATAATAAAATTAGTCTTTAGTACCTTCGGTCAGAAAACCGACAAACCTACTTTAGGATGAAGAGTATTCTTTTTCACAATTAGGTGGAAGTAAAGATGTTTGCAAATTTCCAAGTTTTCAATGTCTTACTTTGGTTTTAAAATAATTTGAGAATTGATACGTGTAGTTATGGCTGATTAACATATAATCGCTGATTTCATTTCAGAAATGCGTAATATTTGAAATAACCCAGTGTTCAAAGGATAAGTTAAAAGATGACTGCTAATAAAAAATGTTTTAGAGTTATGTACAGGTACAAAAAGGTTATATCTCAAGGAGTTGAAACAATTACATGTGTATAGTTTTTTCTCACATTACAAGACATAGTAAAAGTCTATTTTCCTTTTTCATTTTCTTAAAAGACTAATCTTTTAATTTGCTCAGAGACAAGCTAGTAAGCTAACTGCCCATAGAATATGTCTAATGAGAAATATTCCAAGCTCTTTATTAGCCTTTCTCATCGTAAAAATATTTAATATGCAATTACTATATTTTCATTTTCTTAAAGGCTTATTCATGTAATCCGTTCAAGATAGCCAAGAATTGCCTGTGTAATATGTTTGATGAAAAATATCTTATACGTTACAAGATTTTTAGACTTAATGATTCGAGCCTGGATGAGAATAACAGTGTCTTTAAATAATGACATAAAATTGTCTCGAAAAAATGGCGTGAGTGCATGGTTCTGATACATTCAATACGAAACCTGTTAAAATAACCAGCCAAGTGATTATGTTACTTTAATTTCAGCAGAAAATGAGTCCATAACAAAAACGTATTATAATAGATGTTCCATGCTAGTTTTCCCTGCAGATTTATATGCAATCACACATGATTGTTCATGTATGCACTATACATACATTAAATATATAAATATAAAAATATATAAAACATAAAACAAAAATATGCATGTCATCTAAAAAGGTACATTTCAGTTACGTTTGCCAAAAAATTGTACGTTCCTTTTTCAAGGGCTGAACAGCACGAGCTTTTGGATAACAGTGTCTCTAACCGCCACGGTTTTAAAAACCATTCGGATATAACAGGACATTTTCCTTTGCCGAAAGCCGGTACTTTTTCTATGCACCCCGATTTCTGTCATCATGGTGCAATTATGTTTTTTTAAATGAATGTACCTACGTTTATTGCCAACTTCATAATGACTATGTTTATTTACAATGCCTACTGACCGTCACAAATGAATTGTTATTTCTGTTGCTCTCTTACTTGTTATATTTCTCCATAGTATGACAATTATCAAACACAAACAAACCAATACAAAAACACAATCCAAAAAGCTAAGTACAATTTAAACAAAAAACCTAGTAAATTAGATAACATATATGGCTTCCACTCCGGACGGATAAGGCCATTTAAGACAATTATGTTTGATACAGAAGCGTCATGCTTATAACAACATTGTTATAAGGATCATAAAAATGTTTGACTTATTTCTAAATTTATGATGAAACGGTCTAATGGTTGTAAAATAAAAGGAATGGTTTAGAGTCAATTTAGCCACACCACTTGACATTTATGCCCGTGTTTATTCATAGTCGGGATATACGTTTGTCGGTTCTTGTCGTATTTGATTTTTTTATCATAACATTCCAATTTACAGTATTCAGGTTTGACACGTACATGTTTTATTTACAATTGTTGTTTTTTTTTTGCCATCAAAGATTTGCAAGAAGAATATTCCAGTGTGTTCATAATACCCCATAAATATTGAAAATAAAAAAATCAAACATGCTGATTATAGTTAAGGTTGATATAATATGCTATGAAAAGATTGATGAAAAGATTGAACTAATGGGGTGTATATTTGTTTTTGATTAACCACATTACAAAATTATATTATGTCATAACATCTGATTACAAAATCAAACACGAAATGTTTATTTTGATACAATGTCAATTGGATTTTTAAAGACAAATTACCTCTTTTTAATGGAATATTGACACTTTGTGAAAACATAGATGTCAATGTATCTGCCAATTAGCACGTCAACATAACTAATTGAGTGTAATGAAACGCTTTGTGCACGAAACTGATACATAAACAAAACATTAAATTGCCAATTAAGAATCTTATCTTTTGTTTCACGAAAGGAAAACCATGTTCAGAATTTTGTTGTTGCCCATTGTTATTTCTATGTCTGAACTATGTCTGACCTTGTCATTTTTTAATCATTTTAATGTAGTAATTATCATTGTTGTTTTGTTATATTTTTGTTAACTAAGGTTTGTTAGCATTATTAAAATGAGATAAAGATGATTGTTTCTGACATGGAGATAAAATTGACGTAATAAATACACAACAAACAGTACACGATTGAGATCACTAGTTTGAGGAAAATGTTTTTGACAACCAATAATAATTTAAAGAAAAATTACTAACAAAAAATTGATTAAATAACATTTGATTGTTTTTCTATGTTGTTGTAGTCTTTCATGTTGGTGCGTGCTAGATGAAAACAAATTATGTTTTCAAGCAATCTTTATCTTTAATTATTAAATTAATCAATTTTGAAAAAAATATATATTTTTTAAAGAAAGCCTTAGAAGTGCAGTTATAAAGTAACACGCTACACATTTCGTGTTAATCTTGCAAAGACGTATAGTCCCTTTCTTGCAAAGCGATAGTTTGGAATTAGTATGGTTTTGCATAAGTATGGCCACATTATATGATTAAAAAGTCATCTTCAAATATAATAACTTTGTTGTGTATTCAAATTTAGATTACAAAATAATGTCATTAGTATGCTAGACAAATCGGTGTATATAAAGTTAACTATATCACAAATATAACTATATTAAAGCCGTCAGCATCTCACATGAGATTATAGAAACAAGTGAAATCAAAATTAAGAAAGAAAAAACATTGAACAAAGTAGCGTCAGATATATCCAGGACAATTGTGGATACAGCGACATTATACTTATCAACAATATTGGGTAGACGGCCAAAATTTTTTTAGGGTCTTAATAAGCTTAGGTTATGCGTCAATAATTTATTTGTTTAAATTGGTTTTATTATTGTGTTATTGTAGAGTTTGTGTTGTTTGTTCTGTGCTGTTGTCCGCTGGTTCATACCAATTTATGTTTTTTATTATTACATTAATCTCTTTCAAGCTACGTTTTATTCAATACTGCAAACCTTTAAATTTACAAAAAATTCTTCACTGAGACAACGTTTCCGTGTATGCAAAGCAACAAATAATGTGTGTATAAATATGTCTTTACATTAAATTGGGTGTTCAATTTAATAATTGTAGCGTTTCCTGGTGTTGTGTGCTGGTTGATACCAATTGATGCATTTAGATTATAATTTTTTCTTGTATTAATATTTTTTTAGCAAAGTTTACAAATTTACAAAAAAAAAAAAAAAAAAAAAAAAAATCAAAGACAAACGTTTCCGTGTATGTAAAACGTTAATGTGATATATGTAATATTGTGCAGAAATATGACCGTCCTAAAATGTTTGAACATTTTTTCTTGAAATGTTCTTGTGTTACGTATTCAAATTAAGTTGATAAAATAACGTGATCAGTGTAAACAAATGTCTGTTATCCGCAGGTTTAGTCAATAACAGGCTTACGCAAAGGCATCAATGTATTACATAGCATAATAAGAATAAACATCTCTGTTCAATTTTTGATAAGAATGAACAATATACGAAAAAGTAAACGTCCATTAAGACATCAAAACAAACTATTGGGATAGGATAACTTCACAGAATTTTATTGTAAGAAAATGTCGAGTGAAATGTTATTTGCACTCCCTAAAATATCAACTTGGCATGGACTGACAGGAGGTGCTTACCGTTCCTGAGCACCCGGCCTAACTTCCCTATCGAAGAACACATGTCTAACCTGACTTGTCAGTTTTAAGGTTTTAACTTTACTTCTGGATTGTGATTCGGACATGGATTATTATGTTTGATTAGTATGTTAGTTTTTGAGTTTCAATCAGGGAAGTGAGGTCGTTCGTTTCGGAATGTTAAGCATCTCCTGTTTAGCTGGCTGTATCCTCCACGTGTGAAATCGTAATTGCAAATGGAAGGAACATTAAACCTACTCGAATACATCAAGAATATATTTTGATAAAAACATCATACTTACAGTGAACAATATTGTGTTGAAACCATAATGCGACTTATATTTTTAGAATATCAATATTTTGTCCTAGAAACGGAGCGCAGAAGAATCTGTTTTTCAATTCGGTTGTTTCAATTTATTCAAATTAAGACTAAAACGAAAACATGACTATCATGAAATATTGAAATGATTCATCTTCAATATCTGATTTAAAAAATATTGCTATTCTTTAAAAAACATATATCAGATTTAGTCAAATTAGTATGTGGGTTATACGCTACATGTATTACAAAACGCAGTTGCTTAAAGTCGGTTCACCATTTAACATTAATCAATTAATATTTAACATTTATCAATTCGCCAATTCAATACAACACATGTCGTGAATAGTTCTAACAAAACGTCAGAGTTCAAATATGAATAATATCACTTTGATACCAAATACTTTCATTATTTAATAAAAATAAACAAAATCACTTTTGAAAATGATTAATACATAAGCGTCCTTGAAACAATAATAACTAAATTAAAAAGTATCAAATTTAAATAATATAGATTAGTATGTTTGTTTTTGATTCAATCTGCAAAAAAGAAAATCAGATTTGGTCCAATCAACGTGTGGGATAAACAAAACAAATTGTCCTTGTAGGTTATATCTCAATTTTTAATTACAAAATATAACAAATGTATGAAAAAACGGAATCATCTTTTGTGAAAGAAAGACGGAATAAATGTAAATCATTTTTATATCGTTTAATCTCACTTCACAATGGAGAAAATAAACGGCTCAGATTCAGTCAATTAGCAAAAGGTTACACGCAACATTTATTACAAAACAGATTTTGCTATTAGGCGATAATTCAACATTTTAATTTATCCAATACAGCAGAACAGATAACATACAAAAAATAAAAAAAAAAACTTTGTGAAAAAATTAGGGTAACATTGGTCAATATCACAATAATATAGATAATACTTTTATATGGGTTACATTTACTTCATAATAGAAAAAAAGTATTTAGCAATTAGCATTTCAAGATCGCAAATAGATAAGCGATTAAAAAAAACATACATATATACAAAACAATTTCATAAGATAAAACATGTTTTCGATTTTGCTCATTAGTATGACGTCTCATAGTTCCATGTTCCTTTCACACAATTTTGATTACACTCGTGGCGGTTGAAGCTAGCTGAATAGGAGGCGCTTACCCTTCCGGAGCACCCGGTCTCAATTCCCTGGTGAAAGTTCACGTGTCTAACCTAACTTGTCAGTTCCAAAGTTTTTACTTTGCTTGTGGATTGTGATTCGGACATGGATTAGTATGTTTGTTTTTGATTACAAACAACATTTATAACAAAACAATTTCAGTAAGTAGGCGATGGCATTCAAAATTTAAAAAAATCGTGTGGAAAAATAGAGTTAAATCTATAAATATCAGAATAAGATGAATATCTTTTTATATGGTTTATTTTCATTTCACGATAAAAAAGATTAAAGACATAACGCAAATAGGCTTTCAACATAAATATAGATAAACGTTAAAAAATGTAACTCAATTGAAACTTAAGTGGATCTAAAAAATATGGTATTCTCTATTTGAAGAAAAACCTGTATCAGATTTCGTCCAATTAGCAAGTGGGTTAAGCCCAATATGTATAACAAAGCACATTTTGCTGCAAGGTCATACCTCAACATTTATCAATTATCATTTTAAGCATTATATTACAATACAACATATTCTGTATCCAATTCATCGCCCAATTTAATTGTCAATATGTAATCTTATGACTATTGGATCGACAAGTCTTTTTTTGTTTTTGTTTTTTTTCTTGTTACTAAATAATCGCTCACATAAGTATTTATTTATCTAAATAAATATCAGATATCAATTTTTACAAGTCCCTGAACCTAACAATTTTAAAAGAAATGATCAATTTAAATAGCAAAAATACAGCAAACAAATTGCTTTTGCTCTCGCAGATTTCTTCAATATTTTAGTCAACCTAAATTATCATAAGATTTGTCATAAATAGAAATTGAATACGTGATTATTTAGTTTATTTAGCCCGTTTTACTTTTTAAGCACTAGACGATCTTATTGGAATACGTTGGAATAAATAGTTTAGTGAACCAAATTGAAAACTAAGTTATCTTCCACAAGGGAAGTGAGGCCGCGTACTCCGGAAGAGTAAGCACTGCTAATACAACACAAGTAGTAGCACAAATGTCGATATTTCAGCACATTTTAAATTATATTGATCAAACTAATTATTTCTCAACATAACCAAATTATTGTTCAAAGCAATAGTAAATATTTATGTCTTTGCATAAAACGACAATTTTAACAATCCTTCAAAGTAACAATTAACCTGTTATCTTTGTTATATAACCAAAGTGCTGATAATAAAAATCCCAGTAATATGTAAACAAGAGAAAATAAAAATCAGTTTTCATGAACATTATTAGATTATAACTCATTTATTGACAAAAGCAGAGACACCGTGGCGCACAACATATTCTCTTAAAATAAAAAACACATAAAAAATAGGTATAACTTGAGCAAATACACACGATATGATATTAACGTCTTTTGGAGGTATGTTAAATTTTATTTAGGTTTTACAAAATATACTTTTACACATACTATCAAGTATTATTACGTCTATTGGAGTCGTTTAAGTTTTAATTAGGTATTGAAATATTTAAGAAAAAAATATACATTCGCAATTTTTTACGATCTAAACGGCTTTTAGAGCTTTGTTAAATTTTAATTAGGTATTGAAATTGAAAAAAAATACTTCTGTACCTTCTATCAAGTATCATTTACGTCTGTTAGAGCTGTGATAAGTTTTAATTAGGTATTTAAATTTTCAAAGGGAAAATAAATGCATTCGCACCTACTATCAAGTAATCAAGAGTTAAAATATTATTACTTTTTCCGTTACCATAAAATACCGAGATTCAATTTAATACCAGTAGATTGTCGTATTTCAAAACAATAACTCATCAGTACACTACTAGAGATTATACCAAAACTTTCTTCATGTAATAGAACCTCATAACTGGATACTGTTTCTTATATATTATTTATTATCAAATTATTTGTCAAGCTCTTGCCTTATGACAGAAGTTCTATTTTTAGTATTGTTACATATCCAGTGTAATTGGAAACCGGCTAGCGCTATCAGGGGCCTCAAAACGTTTTATGTCCGTCATTGCAATATTGTCAAGTATGATGTCTCTGTGTCGAGGATTGCTTTGGGTATATTTGATGTCAATAGATCCATGTTTTCACTCAATTTTGATAAAATACGTGGCAGTTGTAGCTAGCAAAACATAAAAGTGCTTACGCTTCCAAGGCACCCGATCTCACTTTTTGAATCGGATTTGTCAATTTCAAAGTTTTTATTTGCTTCTGGATATTTTTGAACATGGAAAAATATGTTTGTTTTTGATTTACCGTGTTCCAAATTATATATTTCCACATGTATATATTGTTTTTTTCAATATAAGAGATTCTGGATGTCAAGACATATTATCTATTATTATTAAGTCTCCAGCCATTTATTTTTTTTAAGTTTCATAGTGCCATGCCACCATTATAATGCTACTGTGTGAATACATAGTCATATAGGCGTATAACTAATGACATTTCCGCCACTACCAATGAATCAAACGATTGAAAGATCATCTTTAAAAAATTATAAATTAATGATAGTGTCATGTTTGTACCAAATGACACGCTGATTTTTCTATAAACATTTTAATAAATGCCATATATTTAACTGATAACATAAGGGACAACTCTATCAACGTTTGTAAAATCGAAACGATGTATTATTGCCGATGAAAGAACGTGTAAAATGCAATATGAATACATTATTCATTATTCAAGAATCTGATAAATTATAAAATCTGTATTAATACAATAATATTTCATCTTATGAAAACATTTATTGTGTATGTAAATAAACAAAAAATAAACGACGCTTTAAATCAATTTTTACAACGAAACAGACTGCTTGCAAATACTCAGTACTATTGCAAGTCTAGGCTTATCAAGGCCCACAATAAGTGTAATAAGTATTGTTGATAAGTTTGATGTCTCTGTGTCCAAGATTGCCCCCGATATATTTGACGTCCTATTGTTCCTTGTTCTTTTCGTACAGCTTGGATTACATGTGACAGGTGTAGCTAGCTAAACAGGAGGTGCTTACCTTTTTGGAACACGTGGTCTTCCCTGGAAAAAGTCCACGTGTCTTACCTAACGTGTCAGTTCCAAAGCATATACTTTTCTTCTGGATTGTGATTCGGACATAGATAATCAAAAACAAACATACTAATCCATGTCCGAATCGAATCCCAATCCAGAAGCAAAGTAAAAACTTTGGAACTGACAAGTTAGGTTAGACAGATGAACATCGTATTAGTTTAAATGAACTGTGAATCATATTCATAGAAAACAACTTAGAAATATTACTTTATATGTAATACGAAATTTGTTTTGTTTTCAAAGTACATACATTTCTTTTTTAGTTTTAAATCTATCAACCATATCAAATAAAATAGCAAAAGGAAAGGTTATAAATTTGGGTACTTAATGCAAATCAATTCACTTTCCAATATGCAAAAGCTTATTAAAAAAGAAGACAAACTGGGCAATTATGTGCATTAAACCAGATAACATCAAATCTATTTCCTTAAATACATTTGTCGTCGCATAGTTCCATGTTCCATTCGGACATATTTGATTACACATAGCGGGTGTAGCTAGCTAAACAGGAGGTGCCAACTCTTTGGAGCAAGCTGTCTCACTTCCCTGGAGGACGTTCACGTGTCTAACTTAACCTGTCAATTCCAAAGTTTTTACTTTGATTCTGGATTGAGATTCGGACATGGATTAGTGTGCTTGTTTTTATTTGATAAAACTAGTACCATAAACCATTAAGCTGTGAATTGATATCTAGTAAGAAATATGCACTTGTATAGGTTTTGGCAAAAGCATTGGAGTAGGATTAAAAAGGCACAAATGACAAATTAAGAATACATCGAGTTATTAAAGTTGTTTCTTCGAATTTAGACTCTAGCTTGATGTTAACTTGTTCAGTTAATGTAAGGCACTAGTTCCTGACAGAAATGAAGACACACAAAACAAACCACAGGTTACAGGTAACGCGTACTTTTCTTGAATTTAAAAAAAGTAAACTGTACACTGCATATTTTCTTGCGTCTTGTCCTAGAAATAAAGGTTAATTCTACATTACATATTTAAAATTACATTCATCTCATTAATAATTACCCATAAGTACCAATTTGTGTCATTGAAAGTTGCATAATCGATAATCCAAATTGACAAAAAACCTAGATTTAAATGTTCATGTTGCTTATTAAAACCTAAATATAGCTTTCTTCAAGAAAAGATTTATAGGTTCCTTAATGTATCATTGTCATTACTTTACTTGTTTCTGTGTTGTGATTTCAATATGGATAGGTATGATTTTTACCTTTACGTATTAGCTTTTGTGGTAAAAATTGATATTCGTTGCATTTGATTCACTTGCTTATGGTGCAATGGTTAGTTTAGGGATGGTGGAGGAATCCGGAATTTACGCTGAATATCGCCGAATTTCGGCAACAGCCATGTTAAACTTACAACCTCACCATACATGTTCTCCTTCCGTAGTATTTGTTCTCATCGTTTTGATGGAAGTAAACGTTTTTGTTATTTTGTAGATATATTTGTGAATGATGTATACGAAGGTTGATATTGCTGATTTCATATAAGAATAACATTTCTATTTATCTGAAGTCAGTGCCTTAAGGAATTTATTAAAATTGATTAATGGCTTGAAGAAAATGTTTTAGAGTTATGTACAAGTACAGGAAGGTTATTTCTCGTGGATTTGAAAAAAAAACCAAAAAACAATTACAGGTCTTTTGATCTTAAATTACGTCACAAAAATAGTAAAGACCTTTATTCTCTATTTTTATTTACTCCAAAGATTAATCTGGTAATGTGCTTAGAAACAAGCTAGTAAGCTAACTGCCTGTGGAATATATTTGATGTAAAATATTTATAAAGTTATTTATTAGCCATAATCAAAAAATATTCAATATGCAATTATAAAAGTCATTTCCAGAATATCTGCCCAGAAACGAGCTAGTCAAAATTCCCTGTTGAATATGTTTGATGAAATTTTTTTATAGGTAACAAGGTTTCTTTAGACCTAAATATTTCGAGTCCCGGTGTGAAGAAAAGTGTCTATAAATAATGACATAGAATGCATTGCTCTGATATCTTCCATATAAAACCTTTTAACATAACCAGCGAAGTCATTATGTTACTCCATTATATAACATTAACGAATATGCCATTATACAATCTGTTTTTCGGTTTCTTTTACACAAATAAATGACTATTGGTCTAGGGTATAAAGCGGGAACTTTCGGATTACAGTTCGTCCAACCGACAAGGAAATAAAACCACTCGGGCAGAACAGAGTACAAATCCTTTGCCGAAGGTCGGTGGCTTTTCTGAGCACCCCGATCTCAACCAACATGGTGCAGTTTTATTTTTCTTACAATTAGTGGGAAGTAAAGATGTTTGAAAATGTCCACGCTTTCAATGTTCTTACTTTGGTTTTAAAATAATTTGAGGATTGATACATGTAGTTATGGCTGATTTCTTTTCAGAAATGCATTTATATTTGACATAATCCAGTGTCTAAATTATAAATTGAAAGATGGATGCTAATAAAAAAATGTTATAGAGTTATGTACAGGTACAAAAAGGTTATATCTGACGGATTTGAAAACACAATTACATGTGTTTTGTTTTTTCTCACGTGACAAGAATAGTTAAAGTCTTCATTATCTATTATCATTCCCTCAAAAGATTAATCTTGTAATCTGCTAAGAAACAAGCTAGTAAGCTAACTGCCCATAGAATATGTTTAATGAGAAATACTCCAAGTTGTTTATTAACCTTTCTCATCGTAAAAATATTTAATATGCAATTACTATATTTTCATTTTCTGAGAGTCTTATTCATGTAATCCGCTCAAGCTATGCAAAGATTGCCTGTGGAATATGTTTGATGAAAAATATCTTATACGTAACAAGATTTTTAGACTTAATGCTTCGAGTCTGGATGAGAATCAAAGTGTCTTTAAATAATGACATAAAATTGTCTTTAAATAATGACTTAAGGTGCATGACTCTGAAACCTTAAATAGCCAGACAAGTTATTATGTTACTTCATTTCAGCATAAAATGAGTCTGTAACAGAAACTGATTATAATAGAAGTTTCCTTCTAGTTTTCCCTGCAGATTTTATTTGCAATCACACATGATTGTTCATGTATGTCTTATACATATATAAAACATAAAACAAAAATATGCATGTTATTTAACAAATAGTGCTTTTCACTTTCATTTGCAACAAAGTGTACGTTACTTGGTCAAGAGGTGTAAAGCGCGAGTTTTCAGGTCACAGTGTCTCTAACCGCCTAGGTTCTTAACCCATTAGGGCCGAACAGAGAACATACATGTATTCCTTTGCCGACGGCCCGGTAGCTTTTCTGGGCACACCAGTCTCCATCACCATGGTGCAGTTTTGTTTTTTCGAATGAATGTACCAATGATTATTGCCAACTTCAAAATGACTATGTATATTTACGATGCTTACTGACTGTCACTAATGAACACTTATTTCGGTTTCTTTGTCAATCCCAGCAGATAAACGCCTGGACGATTGATCATCGATTATGTTTTAACCGCTGTACAAAAAGCGAATGAATCAAAAACAGCCATACTTATCCATGTCGTTGACATCGGAATGAATAATTATTTCGAATTATAAAGAACTATCCCTAAAAATCCACTAAGCTATCTAACCTATGTCACTGAAAACACAATTCATTTAAAGTTTGGTTAAGCGGAATTGAATAGACAGACTATGAGAACATTCCTTTAAACTACTGGCTGTAATAAAAAAAACATACTTATCCATGTCAGATTAGTCGGATGGTTTGGAGCCCACCAATAATATAATTTATATACATGACTTCACTTTCCTGGTGAAAGTTCACGCATTCAGTAAATTATAATTTGGAATTTTCAAAGTTTTAATTTGCTTCGCGATTGTATTTTTTGCTTTGCGATTGTAAGGTGCATAATAATTTTATGTTTGTTTTTGATTTACAATCCAATTCAAAATAGGGACTTGTTTTACTGCCACGGTTGAGAAGTGTGTGTCTTGTATTTTTGTTTATTGTTTTCTTTCTTGTAATTAATGGTCGCATTATTAGTCTTCAAGGTTTGTTTCATATACACTGTTCTTTTCTTTTTTTAACCACTGCGGTAACCCAGTTAGTGGGAGGTCGTGTGTTCGATCCCGATCGAGTCTGACTCAATACTTGAAAGTGGGTAGTGACTGTTCTATGGCCAAGCACTCGGCATAACGAAATGAAAGTCATTTCGAATTGGAACTAATTAAAAAACGAGGTCCCGTCTCACGATTGGAATGGCATGATAAAGAAAGCTGCTGTATAGTTCGAAATGCGCAAATCGCACAGACAAAACTTTTGCTTGTTCACCTATAGTCGGCAACGTCTCAATATAAGTGAAATGTTTTTGAATTGGACTTAAACACCATTACTCAACTCTCGATTTTTACAAAGAAGCTAATTAGAATGCTTTTATGATTTTGAAAACGTAAAGGATGCTACCATTCTTTATTTCACTCTGGTTTCCGTAATGGTTTTGCTATTATATATCAATATCTTATAACAATGAAGCGAGTAGATACAATCAATAATTGTTCAAATCCTAATCATGATATCACAAGAAGTCCTTGTGGGTATCTATTTTACAGAATTTTCAAAGTATCCTTTAAAGAGTAAGGAAATGTTGCGTGAAAGGTTTGGAAGTCTTAGTTGTTTAAATAGGAAATGAATTCTCGTAGGGGAGATTTCGTGATCAAATAATTGAATAAAATGGCCGTAGGGTAAAACGGAAAAATATTGTACGAAATGTTGGACATAAGAGATAGTTTTTATTATAAACAAAAATAATGAAACTGAACACTTTGTTTAATATCTAATGTATATCATGTGAGATCAAATGGTCATGTGTAACCATTTTAGCCAACTATAAAGATTGATTAATTATAGAGTAATGAATGTTATAATTAATTTACCCTTCCGGAACATCCAGACTCAACTCACTGGTGGAAGTTCACGTGTCTAACCTGACTTTTCAGTTCCAAAGTTTTTAGCTTGCTTCTGGATTGTGATTTCGACATGTATAAGTATATTTGTTTTTGATTATGATGATAGAAAATAAAATAAAAATTAGAAACAAAAATAAATAAGAGTCTCCAGTTAAAACTATCCCCTGCCCGTCGAGAGGCATTTGTTTTATTAATACGAATGCCACTACATGTATATACACAGTAACATATCATTTGTAACAGGAGTAGAGATTCATACAAAAACATCAAACAGGGATACCCCAATGTTCATTTTTCTTATTAAACACACACATACTAATATATATATATACCTTCACCTTCCTCTGTCTTCTGATATTTAGTCAGCTATAAGGTGCTTACTATTCTGGAGTAGCAGATTTCTCGTGCCAAACATACTTTGTTATTTTGAACGTTTTTAGTGTGTTTTTAGGATTATGGTTTGGACATGGATTGGTAGGTTTGATGTTTATACTTATATCACCTTTGGTGAAAGAAGAAACATCCACTGTATGTAGCCGGCATAGGTGGTTGAAAATAGAGACAGTGTATTATATGCAATAATACAGTACTTCACAACATGTAATACATTTTCTACAAATTTAAGACAACATGATTCATCTGTAAAGATATGTAAAATATGTTTTTAACATATTTTGTAAATATTTTTTCTATTTATTTCTAATTGTAAGAAATCTGGTCCCGGTTTCACAATCATTCCTTAGCTAAGATTTTCCTCAACTTAAATTTAGCAAATTTTTGTAATCAACTTTTGGAACTACTGGTGAATATTTTTGTGAAAACTAAATGCGAATGTTTTAATCTAGAAGTGATCTTAAAAATCGCACCTTAAATTCCAAAATATCTTGAAAATTAACAAAATTATTAAGATTTGAAAATTTGCAAGATTTAAGTTAAGGAAAATCTTAGCTAAGGAATGATTGTGAAACCGGGGTCAGATGATGTTCCGGAATCCAACATTTGGAGTGACAGAACAATTTGCATGAAAATTAACACTTTGTCACAAAATCTTAAAAACAACTCAATAATCCCTCTGATTCAATTTGATTTTTGAAGTTTTTATTTTTAGTATTTTTGATAAATTTTAACTTAAATAAAACTATTTGAGATCATGTAGAAGAGGGGTTTTCAGTATAAATTACACGTTTTTTTCTTCCAATTTTAATACCAATTCTTTGGAATTTATTTTAAAGAAAATGAATCGCTCAATGAAATAGCTACTCTTAAATTAACTATATTTCATATAGATGATTTTCAGCACATTTGACTTTATATTCGACTTAAATAAAATGAAAACTTTTGTGCAACTATATGCTTCAATTAGGTGTAACCAGAACTAGATTTTACTAAAATTCCTCCGGCAAAATGAATAAAAAAATCCATCTATCAATTCAATATTTCGTATCTTGAAATAAAACTTAATTACGTGTTCGTAGTTCAAATTTTCTATATAACAAAAGAAGCCAAGAAAATATCACATTAAAATCATTTACATGATGATCGAAGAAGGAAACCCTTGAAGGCGTCTATATTGAAGCATTTTTAAAGAATTCTTCAAGACGTAAGGGATTGTTCCGTGAAGCTATATAGAATAATTTGCCTCGACTGTTCTTATTCCTCTATGAAATATATAACTATATAAATCAATCAATTATTGTAATAGAAACAAAATAATTCCTTAGAGACAAATTTCGTCAATAAAAGGCTTTTTATATATTTTTAAGCCATCGCTAATGAGAACACATAGGCTATCATTTTTGTCTTATTTATAATATTTATTATAATCAATATATAAAAGACACGTCATATTATGTCAATTTGTTGCTTGTTAAAATCTGAAAATTTTCCAAAACTAAGGCATTATCTCTCATGCAAAGTATTGTATTAGTTAAAACGATTTTATTTCACAATTTTGATCCAAGCACTACTGATGAGGAAAAATAATACGAAACTGACAGCTAGTGCTGTAAAGTCGACACTGCTACAATAAATTATTATTAATTTTAGAACGTAGATAACCATGAGTGCTATGGCGTAGGAATGTGCGAGTATATAATTACAATAATAGGCACAAACTATAGAAATTAATACATTGACTGCCCACTCCTGAGTGCAGAAAAGTGAAGCTTGGAAATTTAAAGGAAAGAACAATCATGATATAGAAGCTTCATGCATTAATAAAATTATATATATATATATATATATATATATTATATATATATATAGAGAGAGAGAGAGAGAGAGAGAGAGAGAGAGAGGATCTTGCATGAGTGTTTATGTAATATTGAATTTATTAAACGAGTTGAATAATTTTTTATGCAACGAGCCTTGGCGAGTTGCATAAAACATTATTCAACGAGTTGAATAAATTCAATATTGCATAAAGACGAATGCAAGATTCTATTTATATATAATCCCATAAAAAACGAGTTTTTCGTAGATTTAAAACTTGTCTTCTCATTATAAGAAAACGGCTGATTGACCAAAACACACCAAATTCACGTAACTGTCTACATGCGCCAAAAGAAATCCTGCTGAAATATTAAAAGTAAACAATAGTCTGTCCGCAGGATACAAAAACAAAACAAACATTTTCAATTTAAATACAACGTATCTTCTTTTTAGAAGAAAAGTACAAAAGTATCAGCTTAAATTAGAATCAACAAACAGTGTCAAATGAAACAAACAACTGTGAACTAGGTCAATTGTGTGACGTCACTCTGGAATGACTTTCATGTTTTTATGACGTCATACTCATTCAATACGATTTTTATTGTATGACCGTTCTACATGGATTATTGAGTATTATATATATATATATATATATATATATACTTAAACTTACCCACTTATTGGGTCTTGCATATATTACACTGCTATTGGGTCCAAGTAGAAGTGCTATAGTTAGACGATTGTAAATCTTATGGAATTATAGATAAGTGGCACAAGTAGCTATGTATACGTATATATACACGAAAAAATGTGGAAATTTCATAGTTATCAATGATGATTCTGAAACCTACTTGTTGGGTCAGACCCAATTATTTATTGGGTCTGACCCAATAATGCTATATATATATATATTATTGGGTCATGGACCCAATAATGTTATCTATATAAATATAGTTGGGTCCTAACAGGTTTTGGTTTTGTCTTTTGTATACTATAAATCTTCTTGCGGCTGTTTCTTAGTAGCATCTGTCTACTGTTGGATTTTCTGATACTTGCAAATTTTCCATTTCTTATACACATATGCAGTTGGGTCAGACCCAATAATGCTATATATCTTATAAATTATTGGGCCATGGACCCAATTATGCAATCTATAAAATATAAATTGGGATCCCAACTGCCTCGGTAGCTCAGTATACTTTTTTATTCAGATAATTCTACCCCATCCCAACGTTGTCATACACGGCATCATTTAATATGTAACCCCAGGCCGGTTGCCAAACGCTGAACTGCGTGTATCTTATGGTCCATGTATTATGCTGTGCATTCCCCTCTCAGGACGTGTCGCTGGTGTTTTCCTTCTGATCCCGGGAATACACAGCAGGGCGGAGCGGGATTGCGGGTGTTACATCAAAGCGGATAACATACACGATCCTGGTACTATCATGTTTGATACAGATTACAGCTCATAATATTAATTTCTTTTGTCAATATTTTAAGTTAGTCCATATTATGGTCGCAAATTAGGAATCACATTGAATTCATAGTTAAGTTCATAATTCCAAAACACAAGTCCTTCTCGTTTTATGGCTTTATATTCCAAACTCAGATCAAGAAGTCAGTCGTTTCCATAGCAGCATTTCAGTTTTAAAGTCTTTTTATCCAGTCTGTCAGCTGATACTGTCGCCCTCTGTCATCAGTCATGGCCTTTTCTCCATTAACATAGTTTTTCTTCAACCATCTCTTATCGTCAGTTTTCTCGTTGCCTTCCTTCGACAGCCGATGTTCTCACAAACCAGTCATGTAAATAAAAAAAAACACATTATAATTTACAATATTTACAATACACGTTGGGCAAACAATTGGGGGCAAATGCCTCACATCAGCAACTCAATCCTTTATGTACCTGAAACTAAATAATGTATATACAACAATTGGATGCGAATGCATCACTACTTTGACCGCTATGATTACTTTCCCCTAAAGATAAATGTTAACAACCTGAAATTAAATTAAATTGATTACAAACAATATCACAAGTAACAACTTTTATGTTACAAAAAATCCCTTGCTTATCTAGCTATTTGAATACCCTTCGTCAAAACATATAGTGATATTTTTATTTTTTGATTAATTTTCAACCATTCATTCTAATGTTGATTTTCCCATTCTTATTACCACTATGTGGAGCAATATCTTTGATGAACATCATCAAATGTTGGCAATTTAACTTATATTCTAAAGTATGACAACCAACTTTCTTGAAGAATTTTGACAAATTTAGATATGAGAGAATTAGGTTCACTAAATCACTTTGTAATAATTTTTACAATTAGACCTTTTCTTGCCCATAAGTTTATCAGCTTCAAAATCATTAACATTTTCATCAATTTCAGAATCTACCACATCATTATTATCAACATTTTGACTGTTCTCCTTATTATTCTGATCATTATTAGCAGGTTGTACATCGTCACTGTCATCGTTTACAGTAACATCATTGTCAGTCGGGGATTCTCTGTGGTCTCTTGGGCCAATGTAAAGTTTTAATCTATTATTGTGAATACGAGATTTCACCATTTTGTGATCTGAACACCGTCTTAGTTTACAATAAAACACGAATATAACGAACACGCTTAAAACGAATACATGGATAGAACGAAGTCAATAATTTGGCTTCTCTATATAAGTCTATATATAACAATATAACAAAGTTGCTATATAACAAAGTTAAAAGTAGAGTCCCTAGGGCTTCATTATAAACTTGTTTTACTGTAAACTAAGACGGTGTTCATGTATGATTATCTCTAACGTCTACAATGTAAAAGGGACCATCCCACTTTACATGTAACTTGGGAGATAATCCTTTAGGTACTTTCATTGCTTTTAACATTACCATATCACCAGCTTCAAATTCAGGCGCCTTGGCCTTCACTTGTGATTGGTCTTTTGATTCTTTTACAATCGACTTAACAATTTTCAGTCTATCAATCAACTCCTCCAAATGTTCCTTAGCAGTTTTACCCATTTGTGGTTTTGGCTGAACATTTATGTCAAAGGGTAAATTCATTTCTTTACCAAATAACAATTAAAACGGAGAAAACCCTGTTGACTCAGTATTTGGAGACATACGCATTGCCATCATTACACTTGGTAAAAGCTTTGGCCAATTTAACTGGTCACTGCCACAATATGTCCGTAACGTCTGAGCTATCGTGCGATTCATCCTTTCACAAGTAGAATTGGACTGTGGGTGATAAGAACTAGTGTGGTGTCGACTTACATAAAACAGTTCACACAGTGCTTGTACTAACTTTGACATAAATGTCTGGCCACGATCACTTACCAATTGGCGCACCATAGCGACTAAATATCTCGTTATATAGAACTTCTGCTACTTCAGTCGCTTCTTGCGTTTTAAGGGAAAACTTTCAGGCCATCTAGAAAAACTATCTACAACTAGCAAGATGTGCTGGTACCCTTCTTTTGATTTAGGCAAACATTTGAGTATGTCCATGTGCCAACATGAGAAAGTGCCCTCTGTGGGTAAGGGCATTAATGAATCTGGCCGATGATGAGTCGGTTGTTTAGCTCTCTGGCACTTATCACAACTTGTTACATAATCATATACTTGCTGAGTCATACCGTTCCAATAATACTTTAGATTTAGAGCACTGAAAGTTTTCTTAACACCTGTGTGTCCACCACCTGCTTTACAGTACTAGTCGTGGTAAGCACGTAATGCGTCTTGTCTAATGTCTTGGAGAGAACCAACTGTTCTATCATACTTTCTGCCTTATGTACACCCTTAGTACGTGATCGATATAAGTGTATAAGCTCGACCATAGCACCTAACCTATAGTGGTCTCTTTCATAGCATAAATTTCGACCTCTTTTCGGGTCGTCCGGAAGTTCATTTATCTTAAGATAATTTATCAAGTTTTTAGCTCTGGACATTGTCCCTGAAGCTAACAAATACTGGGCACATCATTTAATTCTACGGTGTCATTGTCAATAACCGCGACTAACGGTTTGCCTTGTATATATTCAAACATAACAACTGTTACAGTCACGTCTGACCTACTGTCAATACTATTTACATGTGTCACTCATTTTTGTTCGTTATTGTCTACATTATCATAAGGTATTCTAGATATAGCATCAGCATTTTGATTCTTTTTACCTTCTTTGTAAATAACATCAAAACTATAATTTTGCAATTCTAAAGCCCATCTTTCTAACCTTGAATTTGTATCTTTAGATTTATATAACCAAACTAACGCTTGATGGTCAGTGTAAACCTGAAACTTAGCATGTGAGAGATAAACTTTGTTTTTCATAATACCTTCTAATACAGCCAAACATTCTTTTTCAGTTATTGTCCAATTTTTCTCTTTATTTCTAAGTGTACGCCCACCATATAAAATATATTGTTCCTTATTTTCAACATCTAACTGGCCTAAAATGTACCCTATAGCTGAACCTAAGTCGTCAGTTGTAAGAATAAATGGTTTGTTCAAATCTGGATAAGACAAAATAGGTGTGGACGTAAGTGCAGTGCAGTTTTCAAAGCTTCAAAAGATTTCTGACATTTATCATCCCAAACAAAAGGTTTATCTTTTTGAAGAGCATTTAAAGGAATGATTATCTTTGCATAATCTTTAGAGAACCTCCTATAATAATTACATAATCCTAATATTTGTCTTACCTCATGCTGATTTCGTGGTACTGGATAATTTCTGACAAGTTCAATTTTTGAATTATCTACCTTGACTCCATCTTTTGATATTATGTGACCTAAATATTTCACTTCTGTGACACCAAAATGACACTTTTCTGGTTTTAGCGTTAGATTTGCTTTCCTTAACCTAGTAAAATCTTCTTCTAAATGCTCAAGATGTTCATTAAAATCCTTGCTCAAGATCAGTAAATCATCTATGTAACATAACACATTTTCCAGTTCAAACCTCTCATCACTTGTGAAAAAGAAATACTGCTATTTATAATCCATAGGGCATACGGTTCTATTCGTAAATTCCTGAATGCGTTATGAACGCTGCTTTGGCCTTACTATTTTCATGGAGAGAGATTTGCCAAAAAGATTGAGATCAACCAATTGTGGAAAAAAATTGAGGTTTCCTCCCTCCAATTGTGTCAAAAACATCATTTAAATTTGGCAATGGGAATGACATTGGTTTTATGTTCTGGTTTAAAAGACGAAAGTCACAAAGGAACCGGAAACTACCATCTGATTTTTTTACCATTACAACTGGACTATGCAAAATAGAGTTAGAAGGACTGATAATATTGTTTTTGAGCATTTCTTCTATCTGTTTTTCTATTTCCTGTCTTGCCTTTGGTGCTGCCCTGTGCGGTGGCAAACTAACTGGAGAGTTCTCAACTGTATTAATTTCATGCTTATATACATCTGTCAGACCTATTTCAAATAAATATGTAGAGAAAACCTGTCTGTTTTCCTTGGGGAACTTCAATAATTTGTCCTTTTCATTCTTTGAAAGACATGACTTTGGCAAGTCAAAATTTAAGCTATTTTGCCTCTTACCTGATTTACTTTCAATATTGTTGACCAGTTTTTTATAGAACCCGGCTCGATCTCTGATATAGATGCCACAGATCTATTTCTTGGCAATATATCTTCTCATTATATAGATTCACTATCTGCACCATTGCAGTCTTACCTTTAGTGTTCACTAAACAGTTCTAAAGCTTTCAAATAATCATTTGGTTTCAAAATAACATTCTTACCTCTGAATTTCTCTGGTATCTTAACAGGAACTAAAGTCATCTTATTTCCCTATATAGCTGTCTTATAGTTTGTTCTTACCTTATTTTGAATTGAATTAATTAGTGCTACTTGTTCTGATCCGTCATTAAGATATAACGTTCTAGTTGGGTAATCTATATTAGCAAGATTTTCACTTAGAAAATCATGACCCAAAATCACTGGATATTCAATATTATTCACTACTAAAAATGTCTGTGAAATTGTCAGTTTTTCAAAAACCTTCACCACATATCTGTAAACCTACTCCATCTACCCCATAAATCCTAGTTGCTGATAGAGTGATCTTAGAACGTTCATCGTTTAGCTTATTGTACAAGGACATTGACAAACAACTAACTGCCGCTCCTGTATAATTTACTTGTAATCTCGATTCCTCTGTTGTACGTGTCGAATTGTTCCTGCTATCAGTTTGATTTGCTACACGACTAGTATTCTCAGTCCTATTCCGAGTATTATTGCCTATATGTGCATTGTATTTTTGTGCCTAATCTGACTTTTAACTTCAAAACATGCCCTAGCTACATGGCCAACTTTTCTACATTTATAACATTCTTTCAGTCTAGCTCTACAATGAGCTTGTCTAGTACAACTAGATCTACCACAAAATCTACAAATTTATTTCGTTTTCTACTTACTTGAGAATGTATTTCATTGGCTAATTGTCTAGAGTCATTTTTAATACTTTAAAACTTACTTACTAGTTTTGACATCTCTCTCTGTGTACATGTTCTATATCCTTACCATCTATTGAATTTACATTTAGCTCTGACAACTTAACACATTTCTCTGCTATGACAGCAGCGTGTTCAAGTTCTTCTAAAGGTTTAGGGTTCTGTTTTATAATTGTAATTTCCAACTCTGGCTTTAAACCCTTCTTTGCCAATTTAAATTCCAAATGTTCCGGTATCTCAAAATCTAATATGCTTTTAATTTTAACCTATCAAAGTTCTCCAAAACTTTTCATTAAAAAATTAATTTCGATATCTTCAAGATCTAAATCAATTCCAAATCTTTTACAAAGTGCTTCTACAAGAAGTTTATAGTTATTTTAAGCACCATTCTTTCACTCATCAAACCAGACTTTAGCGGATCCTTTTAAATAAAATGGGACATACAAATGCGCTTTGTCCTCAGTAATTTTATTTATTTCAATCCAATTCCTAAAATATTTCACCCAGTTTAAAGGATTGCCTGAACCATTAAATATAGGAGGCGTAACAATAGAAGTAAAAACTTGTACGTTACCTTCCGATTCAGACATCTTGGATGTGACTTTACATCGATGGACCTGGTATCTTCATTTCTTTAGCTCTGTAGTTTTCGTCCTGGTACCGTTACTTCCACTCTTCATCCACCAAACATATTATGCTGTGCATTCCTTTCTCGGGACGTGTCGCCGGTTTTTCCTTATCTCGATAATACACAGCACGGTGGAGCAGGATTGCGGGTGTTACATCCTCGCTCTGACTCGGGTTCGAATCTCATCTATCAGGGGAATTTAGCTCATGTTTCTCGAGCACTCGCTTGGCATGTCTAAGATCTTAAAACAAACAAATCCAGATCCATTTTATTATATTTATTCCATCTCGCATAGTAATGTGAGGATGGACAATCTGGCCAAACTATTTAACGGACCTGGACTGCCCTGTAGTCAAATTTAATGCGTACTCTATTTATTTTAAATTTGCCGCCCAACGTTTCAACTAGGACAATTTTATTTATCAAGACAAAAGATGCTAACGATTTATTCTTTAACTTTTCCAAATTTCAACATTAAAGATTATTTATTAATTATTATTAAGACGATAGATTTCTATCTTTTTACCTCTGGGTTTATCGAATTATAAGGATAATTTACACGTCAGAACGACTGTTAAATCGAACACAACTTTTACAACCAAGGGGTCAATTTGACAAGTGATATATTCTAATTGCTAAAAATAATATTACACCCTATACCTTATTTCCGAGATCAAAGAAATTAATTAACACTATAGATTTTTATCAATTATATAACTTAAAGACAACTTTCTTAATATCTTAATTTTTCATAAAACTATGGCTAATTAGAATCTAAATTTAAACATTCAAATTAAGGTTTTTCTTTTAATATCTAATATTTAACCAATATTTAACTTTAACAAATTACACCTAATTTTACACCATTACACATGGTCCAGCCTGGTTGGGGAATTGTTATTTCAATTTCATTCTTTCTGCATTTTGTTCAATATAAGCCCGGTAAATAAAGTCAGAATTGGTTCAACATATACCCATTCAAAATTTTTGTAGAAAGGTTTGGAAAACTGTAGAAATCACTAGAACAATTCACAAGCCAGGCCTATGCATTCCAAAACGCTTATCATCTCCGGGTTTTTTTTTTTGAGATGTTCATATGTTCATCTACTCAGTCACTGTGAAATCTTAAATGTACACATATAGTTTCACACTGCAAGTAACTAGATTCCCTTAGCGATACAGCAAATTCTGACTTCGCTGGGAAAAAGCAATACAATTCATATACAGCACATGGACGCATTAGACCACTTTTCCACCATTATACTTTTTGTGATTATGTTTCGTTATCGTACTCAAAAATGCATTGCATGTCGTTTTCCATTATAATTCAAATAAAATATTGTCTTCAAACCATCTCAAAAACATGTCGATGGAATACCATATTTTGTCGCCTCATTTCATTTGGCATTATTGTAATATTAACATGAATTTATTTAACCGGTAACGTGAAATATAATTTTTGTTTTTGTGTAACGTGCTATCAACAATTCATTCATCTAACTGTAGTACAGCCACTGAAACAAACTGCCATACAACAATCCATACACATTGTACCACAACCACCCAAACACACTGTAGTACAACCACCCAAACACACTGTAGTACAACCACTCAAACACACTGTCATACAACCACTCAAAGACACTGTCATACAACAACTAAACACGCTGTCGTGTCATACAGCCACTAAAACACGCTGTCAAACAACCACTCAAACACACTGTCATACAACAACTAAACACGCTGTCGTGTCATACAACCACTCAAACACTGTCATACAACTAAACACGCTGTCGTGTCATACAGCCACTCAAACACGCTGTCAAACAACCACTCAAACACACTGTCATACAACAACTAAACACGCTGTCGTGTCATACAACCACTCAAACACACTGTCATACAACTAAACACGCTGTCGTGTCATACAGCCACTCAAACACGCTGTCAAACAACCACTCAAACACACTGTCATACAACAACTAAACACGCTGTCGTGTCATACAACCACTCAAACACACTGTCATACAACTAAACACGCTGTCGTGTCATACAGCCACTCAAACACGCTGTCAAACAACCACTCAAACACACTGTCATACAACAACTAAACACGCTGTCGTGTCATACAGCCACTCAAACACACTGTCAAACAACCACTCAAACACACTGTCATACAACTAAACACGCTGTCGTGTCATACAGCCACTCAAACACGCTGTCAAACAACCACTCAAACACACTGTCATACAACAACTAAACACGCTGTCGTGTCATACAACCACTCAAACACACTGTCATACAACCACTAAACACGCTGTGGTGTCATACAACCACTCGAACACACTGTCATACAACTAAACACGCTGTCGTGTCGTACGACCACTCAAACACACTGTCATACAACAACTAAACACGCTGTCGTGTCGTACAACCACTCAAACACATTGTCAAACAACCACTCAAACACACTGTCATACAACCACTCAAACACATTGTCATACAACCACTCAAGCATGCTGTCATACAACCACTCAAAGACACTGTCATACGATCACCAAAACACATTGTCATACAACTACTCAAACACGCTGTTATACAACAACTAAACACGCTGTCATACAACCACTCAAGCATGCTGTCATACAACCACTCAAAGACACTGTCATACAACCACTCAAACACACTGTCAAACAACCACTCAAAGACACTGTCATACAACCACTCAAACACACTGTCATACAACCACTCAAACATGCTGTCATACAACCACTCAAAGACACTGTCATACAACCACCCAAACACACTGTAGTCCAACCATCCAAACACACTATTTCAACCACCCAAACTAGTTCAATCACTCAAACACACTGTATTACAACCACTCAAACACACTAGATACCACCCAAACACACTGTTGTTTAACCACCCAAACACTGTAGTACAATGTACTAGTGTAGTGAAGCATATGTATTGAGTAAACTCAAAAATGCTATATATATATTATTGGGTCATGGCCCCAATAGTGCTATCTATAAAATACACACACACACACTGTCATACAACCACTAAAACACGTTGCCAACCACACACGCTGTCATACAACCACCCAAACCACTGTAGTACAACCACGCAAACACACTAGTACAACCACCCAAACACACTAGTTCAGCCACTCAAATACATTGCAGTATAACCACCCAAACACACTAGTTCAACCATTCAAACACACTAGATACCACCTAAACACACTGTTGTTCAACCACCCAAACACTGTAGTACAATGTACTAGTGTAGTGAAGCATATGTATCGAGTAAACTCAAAAATGCTATATATATTATTGGGTCATTGCCCCAATAGTGCTATCTATAAAATATACTGTTGGATTCCCCACCAATAATTCTGTTTATTGCGACTATTTGAAGGGAATGTGTCCCTTTGACTATGGTTTGTGTTTTTAATGTTCATTTTCATTATACTCAATGTAAAACCGCAGTGGTAAAGTCATCCTCGAGTACAAAAGGTTATGGATTGAGCCCAGTCTGGATCATACACAAGAAAGACTTTTAAGATTCGAGATAAGGCTCCCTTGTCTGGTTCTTGGCATTAGCAGGACAAGAGTAACAACTGGTTCACCCTGTGTCAGAATGACAAGGGGTGTGGTATGATTTTCTGTTGTGTACCAACCCAAGTGAGTAGCACCTTAAAGTGACCCGCGGATGCACAGCTACACATCATTGACCACGTGTGTTAAGTTTCGTTGCATTAAGTCTTATAGTATTGGAGGTGTTAGCAGGACTAGATGAATGGACGGAAAGGACGATTCCTATATTGTTAAAACTTGAGGAATTCACTTTCATAATGTTTAATCTGTGCATGAAGCCAACTCAGTTGTGGACTTTTGATGATCACTGCCTGTTAATTTTGATGCGTGGGTTCAAATGAAAGTTAACACGATCCACATATTTTTCTGTTTAAAAAAAACCTGCCAATTACTTGCCACTTTATTGGGAATAGGGACATCACTTAAATTTCACATTAAAGACAAGAGTTTACAGAACAAAACACCTAGAATATTCAATCATAATAAAGTTGCGACTCCTCAATGTGTCTTGGTAGCGTAACCATTGCAGTAGCTCAGTTGGTAGAGTGCTCACTCCGTAAGTGGGAGGTCGTGGGTTCGAACCCGGCCGGGTCTGACCCACGACTTGAGAGTGGGTAGTGACTGCTCTTTCGCCAAGCACTCAGCATTACGAAACGAAAGTCAGTTCTTTCAGATGGGAACTTAAAATAAACGAGGTTCCGTGTCACGGTAGGCGTGGCATGATAAAGAACCCTGCTGTATAATGCCATTAGGGCAACGCACAGGCAAAATTTTTGCACCTTCGCCTATAGCTGGCAATGTCTCAATGTAAGTGAAATATTCTTGACTGGGACGTTAAACACCATTACTCCATTCACTCTTGGTAGCGTAATGGTTGGAGTGTCCAATTCAAGAACGGGAGGTTTTGAGTTCGATTACTAGCCACGTCATTTTTAAGATGTTAAAATCGAAAGTTATTGCTTACTGAAGGGTCATCCGCCTTTAATTTAGAGGTAATAACAACTGGCCCCAGTTTCACAATCATTCCTAAGCTAAGATTTTCCTTAACTTAAATTAAGCAAATTTTTGTAATCTCTTTTGGAACTACCAGTGAATATTTTTGTCAAAACTAAATTGCAAATCTTTTAATCTAGAAGTGATCTTAAAAATGACACCTTAATTTCCTCAATATCTTGAAATTTAACAAAATTATAAAGATTTGAAATTTTGAATGATTTAAGTTAAGGGAAATCTTAGCTAAGGAATGATTGTGAAACCGGGGTCTGATCTTTTAGATCAGACCTTAAAAACTAAGGTTCTGTGTCACTAAAGGTGCGGCAGATGAAGATCCCTCTTTGCATAAGCTATAAATGCGAAGCACTAGTACAAATTTTTGTCACTTCACCTATAACTGGTGACATCTCGATATAATTGCAATGATCTTGTTTGGGACAAAAAGGACTCCTCCAGTGTTGCAATTCAAGAGCAATACATGGAGATTGAGAAAGTGATGTTCTGCTATATTTATCAGTTTCAAAATAGAAACATTTGTACATAATATATATATATATATATATTATTATTACAGCATTGAATACATGTAAATAAAAATTGTAAGCTACACACAAGAATTCTGCAGAATGATTTGTTTCACCTTGAGGCACATGTAAAAGAGGTGTGGTGGGGAGTTAGAAACAAAAAAGAAACTGGGGTGGGGAGGAAACCACCTAAGGTACTTTATGTCAGGTTTGGTCCATGCAGCTCCTATACCTTTGGAAAATCAAGAGTTAAATGCAAAACTTTACTTTTTCATTTAAATTTAAAATCCTCGAAACAGTAACTCTAATGTCTTCTTTTTTCTTAAAAGGCAAGACAATACTTGTTGTTATGGACTGATTGTTAGGAACTGAAAATATGAAAACAATTCATTTAGATTTTGCCATTGCCACCAACAAAAAAACATAATAATTGTATGTTTAAGGTCCTTTATTTCATCAACAAGAAAATAATATTGCCATGCATAATATGTGTTCAAACCAAACAGTAGATCCTTCCTTTTTATAGAGGACAATTTTCTCAAGTTGAGTAAATCAAATGTAAAATAATACACATATAAAAACTGATGTTAACAGACTTTGAATCCTCAATGACCTTTGACCTCATGACCTTGAAACTTAACTCAAGTATTCTTTATGATTTCCTGCACATTCACCTGCAAATCTAGATCAATAAACTTCATTTTATAAAGTTTACCCCAACAACTTAACATTGGGAACTAATGCAGACACGGAGGGGTCCTCATCTTTCCAATTTGGCCTCTGTAGATATTCACAAACTTTCAAATCTTTGACCTCAGCTCTTCGTCTTTTGTTGAAGAGGATTAAACGACACATTGTCAGTTGTGCAAGGTCTGTCCAATGGCAAGACAGTCTAGTTTTAGTCAGAGCAATAGAACTGGTTTCCATACTTGTCTGAATGTGTGCAACTAGTTTTTTTAAATCATCTGTTAGGGGAATTGTTTGAACTTTTGTTCGCTTCACAGCATTAATACGCTTAAGACATACTGAATTTACACGGTAGTTCCATTCAGCTTTCATCAATTTTTGAAAATTAGTACCATCTTGATTCCTTCTATCATCATTTTCACGCAATGCATGGCCAACCTTAATTTGGACAACATGATTTAACAGGTTCCCTATGAACTTACCAAGGGTCAATGCTGGATTGTCATTTCTTAATGACAATGCCTTTGTACATTCAACAACTAAATCAAAATTTTCAGGTCTCACAAGATAATCAAGGCTGATAATAGTTTCTGGCCGCATCTTCTTGGCTTCTAGAATCAATCTTGCTAAAGTTCTACAACATTGGGAAACCCTATACATATCATTGATTTTTTGATCTCCTTCTTCCCCTAAGGAATCCACTCTCAAGGCAGCATAACGTTTGAGTAAGGAGTCATCTTCTACAATTGCCTTAACAGTGTCATTCTTCATTCTGGATAGCATTTTCACAACAAAGCTATTAGTCTCCTCTTGTAATGCACTACGAAGCAAATGTTGTCCATGCCGCACTGCATTATTTGAAGTTTCATTTTCATCAAGACTTGCATTTTCCCCTGTTCCCCGAAAACAACAATTTCTGTTATGCCACCAAAGTGATGTCCTCAAAATAAATTTTTTGCAATATTCACATGGTAAATAGTCAACTGGCCTCTTTTCCTCATAACCATCTCTCCGAGCAACCACTAGACAACCTTCTTTCTTTTGCAAAACATTAATATTATGTTTGAAGTTGCCTTCATTGGCTAAGAGCTCCAAATTGTGTAGTCTTTCTTTGATTTCTTTGGAAGCAACAACAATTCTGATACTCTGGTTCTGTCCCTGTGAACGGTAAGAAGATGTCTTGATATTTTACTAGATATTTCCTTTTCACAAAAGGTACAATAATTCTTTTTGTCATATATTTGCTTACATCCTTCTTTCTTCTCTCCTCTTTGTAGTATATATACATTTGGATATAAATTACTTGACAAACCATTCTTGATAGAGATAGAATCTGACATCTCACCATCTGAATTTGTAATTTCAGCATCATCTATGAAAGAGTCATTTATTGTCAAAGATTGATAAAGAGGTTTGGTATTGTATGGCATATTTGTGTCGGAGTTTGACAGGAAACTATCTTCAACAAAATTAGCTTTGTCCATGAAAGTATTTTCAAGGACAGGATTCAGGGGAACAGCAGGTTTTTTCACACGTTTTCTCTTGGTAAATCGCTTTTTCTTTTTTGTCCAAGCTTAAATGAAGATGATAGTCCTTCATTGGAAAAGCTATCATATTCATCTGAAGTGCTGTCTGTAACAACATAGTCAGGATCTTTGACTTTGTCACTGTCTGTTTCAAAAGTCTGTTCAAAGTCACTTAAGTTTTCATCATGTGAATGTTGTACAATATCATCTTGTGTAGGTTGTACCATATCATCTTGTGTAGGTTGTACAATATGATCTTGTGTAGGTTGTACAATATGATCTTGTGTAGGTTGTACCATATCATCTTGTGTAGGTTGTACAATATCATCTTGTGTAGGTTGTACAATATCATCTTGTCTATGTTGTACCATTTCATCTTGTGTAGGATGTACCATTTCATCTTGTGTAGGATGTACCAATTCATCTTGTGTAGGTTGTACAATATCATCTTGTCTATGTTGTACCATTTCATCTTGTGTAGGATGTACAATTTCATCTTGTGTAGAATGTACCAATTCATCTTGTGTAGGTTGTACAATATCATCTTGTCTATGTTGTACCATTTCATCTTGTGTAGGATGTACCATTTCATCTTGTGTAGGATGTACCAATTCATCTTGTGTAGGTTGTACAATATCATCTTGTCTATGTTGTACCATTTCATCTTGTGTAGGTTGTACAATATCATCTTGTGTAGGTTGTACAATATCATCTTGTGTAGGTTGTACCATATCATCTTGTATAGGATGTACCATTTCATCTTGTGTAGGTTGTACAATACCATCTGGTGTAGGATGTACCATTTCATCTTGTGTAGGATGTACCATTTCATCTTGTGTAGGTTGTACCATTTCATCTTGTGTAGGTTGTAGCAATTCATCTTGTGTAGGTTGTACAATATCATCTTGTGTAGGTTGTACAATACCATCTTGTGTAGGATGTACAATACCATCTTGTGTAAGTTGTACCATATCATCTTGTATAGGATGTACCATTTCATCTTGTGTAGGAAGTACCATTTCATCTTGTGTAGGTTGTACAATATCATCTTGTGTAGGTTGTACCATTTCATCTTGTGTAGGATGTACCATTTCATCTTGTGTAGGTTGTACCAATTCATCTTGTGTAGGTTGTACTATATCATCTTGTGTAGGTTGTACCATTTCATCTTGTGTAGATTGTACAATATCATCTTGTGTAAGTTGTACCAATTCATCTTGTGTAGGTTGTACTAATTCATCTTGTGTAGGTTGTACTATATTATGTCGTGCAGGATGTACCATATTATCTTGTGTAGGTTGTGTAGGTTGTACAATATCATCTTGTGTAAGCTGTACCATTTCATTTTGTGTAGGTTGTACAATATCATCTTGTGTAGGTTGTACTATATTATGTCGTGTAGGTTGTACAATATCATCTTGTGTAGGTTGTGTAGGTTGTGTAGGTTGTACAATATCATCTTGCGTAGGTTGTACCATTTCATCTTGTGTAGATTGTACAATATCGTCTTTTGTAGGTTGTACCATTTTATCTTGTCTATGTTGTACAATATCATCTTGCGTAGGTTGCACAATATCATCTTGCGTAGGTTGTGCAATATCATCTTGCAAAGGTTGTACTGTAATATCATGAAAAGGTTGTACCATATTATGTTTTGTAGGATGTACCATACCATCTGGTGTAGGTTGTACAATATAATCTGGCAAGGGTTGTACTGTATTATCTGGCAAAGGTTGTACTATATTATGTTTTGTAGGATGTACAATATCATCGGGTGTAGGTTGTACAATATCATCTTGTGTAGGTTGTGAAATATAATCTGGCAAAGGTTGTACTGTAATATCTGGCAAAGGTTGTACTATATTATGTCGTGTAGGATGTACCATATTATCTTGTGTAGTTTGTACCATTTCATTTTGTGTAGGTTGTACAATATCATCTTGTGTAAGTTGTACCATTTCATTTTGTGTAGGTTGTACAATATCATTTTGTGTAGGTTGTACAATATCATTTTGTGTAGGTTGTGTAGGTTGTACAATATCATCTTGTGTAGGTTGTGTAGGTTGTACAATATCATCTTGCGTAGGTTGTGTAGGTTGTACAATATCATCTTGTGTAGGTTGTGTAGGTTGTACAATATCATCTTGTGTAGGTTGTGTAGGTTGTACAATATCATCTTGTGTAGGTTGTGTAGGTTGTACAATATCATCTTGCGTAGGTTGTACAATATCATCTTGCGTAGGTTGTGCAATATCATCTTGCAAAGGTTGTTCTGTAATATCATGAAAAGGTTGTACCATATTATGTTTTGTAGGATGTACCATACCATCTGGTGTAGGTTGTACAATATAATCTGGCAAAGGTTGTACTATATTATGTTGTGTAGGATGTACAATATCATCTTGTGTAGGCTGTAGCATATCATCTTGTGTAGGTTGTAAAATATCATCTTGTGTAGGTTGTACCATATCATATGGCAAAGGTTGTTGCATATCTTGTGAAGGTTGCACATTTTCATCTGGCAAGGGCTGTACCACATCATCTGGCACAAGTACCATATTATTTGGCAAATGTGGTACCATATTGTTTTTTGAAGGTTGTATCATACCATCTAGAGAAGGTTGTACCATATCATCTTGTGTAGATATATCATCTTGTGTAGATTGTACTATATCCAGGGACAAGGGTCTTACCATACCATCTTCTGTAGGTTGAACCATATCATCATGCATAGGTTGTGTAGAATATTCAACCTCCTGTTGAGGATGTTGCACTGCTGTACCCTCTGGAAGTATAATTAGAGAATTATAAAATTTCAACTGATTGATTGCAAAGTTTGACCTTGACATTGATACTGAAAGCATCCCCAACTTGAAATGATAAACTTATCGAAACTTAACAGTGAAATAAAGAGTTTATTATTTTTTTCCATTGAATTTCCTGGAAAAAATATTTTGTGGAATTTTTTTTTCACTAATTGATATTTAAAATTTCAATTAATGTTTTAAGAAATTTCACAAGCACAACATATGCAGTGTCTGTTTCTGCTTTCGTTTCCAAATTAAAAGATGAGAATAAGACTTCACAGACAATGCTTACACCTTTTCAGCAGGATTAATTGTAAAGAATTTATCAAAAGTCATTTAAACATTTTTACACATTTAGGTTTTAAAGTTTATTTTCAGCCAAATTTCAAAAAGTCAAATGACTGGAATGGCAATATTATTTATTGTGGAATAGTACCATTTTTGATAATAAAATATTCATTACCTCTGGCCCAGGACAAATCATGTCTGAAGCAGTTCAGAAATACTGGCATTTTTTTCAAACATTCTGCAAAAAGAAATAAAAAAAACTACATTCTTGAAGGATTGTAATAAATACTCCTTAATTGATATGAATATGAGATGCTATGCATTATTTTCAATTTTTTATTTTACTCTTCACATAATTAGTTTAACAAGATACTCACTTAATGACAGTTATTGTATAAAATCGTCATTTATTATAAATAAACAAAAGCTGTCGGTGTAACAGACACATGCCCCAAAAACATAACTGACAAGGCAAAAAAATAAAAATTCTTTTGTGTGATTTGTCAAAATGTAATTATTAAAAACTATTAGAAAATAATTCATTTTTTATATTTGTTTTGCCTAAAACTATCAAAATAAAACATTTTCTGTTACTTTTCCTGTTACTCATATTGATGAACTAATTAACAGGGTAAATTAGTTTCACCAAAAGGCATGGGATAGAATAATTGTGCTAGCTATCAGGTGTTTATATTTCTGATTTTATTTCAGAGGTTTTAAATTAATTATAATATAGCTGAAACCACTTTATTGCATATCTGTTAATAAAGTTACCATGTTAATTGCACAATATAATGAAATCCAATACCATTTTCCATTATACTCAATAGAAATATTATCTCATTAAATTTGCATTGTAAATTTGGCACATATCTATTAATTACATAGCAAAATTAAAAAAATTTTGAGAAAAAAAATATAGACATTTATATATTTTAACTGAAGATGAAGTAAACCCACACCCTGGTTGTGCTGATCTGTGATAGAATATGTTGGATTTAGTAGTCTTTCTAAATAAATAATAAATTACAAATAGCAGGAAAGAACTCAATGATCAACCAACTGCAAGTTGAGGCTTGTTAAATCGACTAGTTCCATGGTAAAAGATAATTCTGAAGCCTAAGTTTTGAGCAAGACCCAATAGTGCTATATATATGTATATATATATAATATATTATTGGGCCATTGCCCCAATAGTATCTACAAAATATACTGTTGGATTCCCAACCAATAATGCTACCAGTATGTTTATTTTGACTATTTTATGGTAATGTGTCCCTTTGATCATTGTTTGTGTTTTCAGGTTTATTTTCATTGAAACTCATTAAACTGCACTTTCAGCTTGTTGAGTTCTTACCGTCTATTTATGATTTATATACTTTAGAATGTCAACTGAAATTAATACAAAACCAAATTGCATATATCTGAAGTGTAGTTCTATGATACACTGTAAAATATTCACATATTTCCTTTTTTCATAAACAAGAGGCTCATGGGGCTGTAGCCAAAGAAGTATGTTGTTTATGTCAATGAAACAGTAGATAACCTTTAACCTTATTCTCCACTATGCAAGTACACACCACTGTAGAGCTGCAAACAAATATTAGAAATAGGGATGTTCTGTTACTCCAATTTTCTGACAGTATTCAAATAATATCCATTCTGAACACTTGATAACACTAGATCAACATCAAACTTGCTGAATCACCACAAATAGTACTTAACAAGACAGAAAATGGAATATATTGAAAATATTTGCTTGATCATTTTCAGTTTAAATTGTTGATAAAATATACTGCACTGTTAGTTTTTTTTTTTACAAAAAGAATAATAGTTGCATTTTTTCGCTGTTTTTCTATCATTCTGTAAATTTTCTTAGAACATTGAACAATAGATCATTTTCAGGTTCCCCGTTTCGTGCTAATTCGGAGATTTATAATCTACTTAAGTCAAGTGATGTGCAGGCATGTATACTTTTGGTTTCCTATGGCATCTATAGAAACTGTCATTTCACGATATTGTATATAATGGAGACCTGTATTTTTCTCACCAAATTATTTTTTTTTTTGTTTTTTTTTAATTTATTATTATTATTATTATTATTATTTTTGATTGATATGAACTAAAATGATTTTTTTTTTGTTACACAGTAAGGACACAGCACCAAAGGCCAACTACTGGAATGGCCAAGCAACAAATTAGAACGTATATGACCAACAAGACCCCTTAAAGAAAATGTCTCAACCAAGCAGAAAGCTAATCCCCATTCAAAAATCTCAGTCACACATATTTACCACTTGGGTTAATCTTTTGCATTGTGTATTTAATCCTTTGTTAAAATGGCAATTATCACAAAAGATTAAAAAACATTTGCCAAAAACATTCAAGGCACATTTTCAAAAAAAAAAACAACATGTATAAATGACTGCATTGATTTTACACTTGAAAAACCGAAATCATCCACAACACAATCACAAACATACAGCTCATACAAACACAAAAGCACATGTAAAGCACTCATAAACATCACACCTGCAGGATCATTCAACTTTATTTCACATATTTGGGGAGGTAATACATCAGACAGATACATACCGGTAACAAAAGAAAGTTGAAGTTATGGTAGACAGAGGGGTATTTAATTAGAGATTTATAATTAGAAAGAAGAGCTACAATAAATATGTAAACGGGGTAGAGGCAAATAACTGAATGTTGCGAATGTTTAAAAAGAAGTATAGCTTGTCCAAGATTAAAAATATTTAGTATCTTAGCTGGTGCCATTCCACTGACTATGAAATCGGAAGTGAATCAAATTTTGAAAGTGTGTTTTTGTGTGTGTAATTTGCACAAACCATTACTAACTTAGTATGTAGTCTTGTTATAGGTGTTAATTTTAAAAAAATACTGTCGTGGTACTAGTGGACCAACAAGGGTTTTTCATTTCAATGTTGATTTAGTATTGTAATATCTTTTTCTTTGTATTAATACTTTACTGGTGTAGGTATGTATTAAGAGATTACAGATACTGTATGTGTCATATCATTTGTATTAATACAGTGTTAATAAAATACAGTCATTGGTCATTACTGCAGGTGGTTTTTAAAAAATAGGTTTTACTGTATATTTCTTACCAATAATTACCAAAATTATCTTTATATATGGGAACACTTGTATGATTGCATGAAAAACTTGTACTTGAATAAAAGCAGAATTTATACTTGAATAAAAGCGGAATTTTAGGACAATTTTATGCACTATTTTTAAAAAAAATATTTCATTTTGCTTTAGCCAGAATTGATTATATCGCATAAACTGTTGGCATGTCACGAGTGGGAGGTTGTATTTTCACTGACTCAATACTGGGATATAAGTAATGCCTGTAGTTGGATTAAAAGTGAAAAATAATGATTGAATAATGAGACATTGAAAACAAAAAAATTCTTATTTGTTATGTTATTAAGGGGTGGAGTAATATTGTTTTAATCCCCAGTCAAGATTATTTCACATATATCAAAGATGTCAACTCTAGAAATGTTGAGGAAATGAGAGTGCCTAGAGAAAATCAATAACCATGGCAAGAGAACTGTCAAACTTTGTCAACCTAATGACTAGGTCAATATTATCTTTTATATTAGGATTTGGAGCTAGGCAGTGAGAGGATCTATGATTTGTAAGTTCATTTTTTCAACTCACCATTGGATCAATAAGGCCCCTTTTAACCAAGATGTACCAGGTCTAAATTAAAAGACTTTCATTTGTACCCTCTACTTAAAATTTAAATATAAGTATCAGAGGAACCTCAGAATGACAAAATAATTGTTTATTTAAATATTTTGCATGGAATTTAATGAAAGTGCAGGGTACATAAGAAAGTTTAGCCATAATAGAAATGACACTTGGTCATTTGAAAAAAAAGACTTGCACAACCATCTTGCTTGAGCATCCACCGGACAATATAGAACCAGATGTGGTCACAAGGATCCACACAATATAAGGGTCTGCATTCTGTCTTGTTTCAGGCAAACAAGTAGCTTTTGTATACTTGCAAATGTCACTATTAGGAATATTAGCAGTCCAAATCATCTATAATGATTAAACATCATCATCTTTTGCCGAGAACAATTACAAAAATTTACCATGGTACAGAACAAACAAAGCATATTAATAGCACACAATTTATTGTATGCATATACTGATACAGTAGAGAAGAGTAAGTACCTGTGGATGTGTGGCAACCCTGGAACAATAGATGGCCAAGCAGCTTTGTCAGTAGAGCTTTCTGCTAGTATTAGGAAGGCCCCGGGTTCGAGTCGGCTGCATTTTTCTTTTTACTGTTACATTTTGGGGCTTGCTCAACCCTGGGAAGTGACTGGCCAATATTTTGTTCCTAGAGTGAAATCTAAAGGTTCTGATTCAATGTAGTTGATCAACTACAATCAATTCATGAATTGGAGAGAGAGAGAGAGAGAGAGAAAAAAACCACAAAAATGAAGGGAGGAAGTGACAGACCAGGCTTGATAGGTGACATAGCTCAGTTGTTACAGCATTCTACAAATATTGAAGGTATGTCTATTTGAATCCTGGTTTGGCTGCTACATTTTTCTTCTCTCCTGTTACAGATATTTCTGATCATTCCCTTTTGCATCACTTAGAGTGCTACTGTAACAACTAGTATTGGATTTTTCTGTAGTTATTTTATTTTTTAATTTTGAAAAAGTGAAGTCCAATTAAATTATTTTTCATACAGAGAATGGCAACGAAAATAAGCATATTAACATCTTGTTCATCTTCAGTCAACATGCCTATATGTCCAGCAGTGTACAACCTATGGTTAATGTCTTTTCGGTTTTATTTCAATGTCTTCTTTTTATTTGCAAGTGTGAAGCAAGTACATAAAAACATTGTATTGCTTAATGTCTGGTAAAAACCTTGAGTTGTATCCCCAACCATGTATCTACCCAAGCTCACATAAAACGTTACCATTTACAGTTTCACTAAAAAAGAATTTTGGTAATCACTCTCTGAATCAATATTTTTCAGCTGCAACTCTTTTGCCAACTGATGAACCCCAATTAAATCATTTTTCAGATACAAATGCGACAAAATTCCTCTAGATTTCAAATAGCTCTTCAAATCATTTACCTGCTCAGTAGCAAAGTCTTTCATCACAAGATAGACATTAAAACCTTATATGCCTGCACTTTTCTTACTACAATATGCCTGTTTTACCTCTAACTGCTGATAACCCAAAAATATTCTATTGAATAATATTCGAAGACTGGTATAGATATTCGAAAAGTACTATTGGTATTTGTTGCAGCTCTACACCACTGTAAGTCCCATTTTGAATGAATTTAGTATCCAGGAAAAGAAATGTGGTAGGTATTCCTAGATTCCAAGATGGACTAATGCAAAACAAGATTTGTTTGTGAAACAATATAAAAACAATATAGCCCAATCTTTAAATCAAAATAAAAATAACATGAAACAAGAGGTGTTTCCACTACAGTGTTCTGCAAAAATTGAGATGTGACAAACATTTGGCAATTAAAATCATAAAGACCCAGAGAAACTTTATTGGGTCTTAAAATGATTGACCAACCTTTTAAGTTGTATTTTGCAGGTACTTAAAATGAAAGTTTTACATACTTTCTTATTGATGATTTTTCCACAAGGTAAAAACCAAAGTTAAAACAATTTAACAATACATTTGAAACTTGAATACCTCTGAAATTTTGTTTTCATTGGCCAAACATTTTCCATAAAACCCCCCAAAACATGGACACTTTATAAGGAATTGTGAAAACATTGACACTCTATAAGGAATTGTGAAAACTGGGAAGCGGAAACACCTTTTAAAAATATCGAAATATATTTAAGACAACTGCAACGAACAAAACAATACTCAAACCAACCAATTCCTATATCTTCCCACTCTTTATGAGAAATGCATTCAATATCATCCAAAGATACTCTGAAACTGTATACAAGCAAAACAACCATTTTATTTTATTGTTTAAGGAATTTCATGACTGAAAATCATTCAACCGGAAATATGGGTCTGTTAGGGGTTACCCTATCTACCCTATTTTTGTCCCAACTCTTAGTTGCATATTAACAAGAGGCCCATGTGGGCCTTAACTCTCACCTTAATGAGCTATCTTGTAGTATTTAACTGAGTTTTTATAAATTAAAGTCTCTTTTTGGAGCCCCATAGTCCAGCATTATAGATTTAATAATTATTTGTACTACAAATGCTTAATCTGAAATAAGTAAGGTCTAGCTATTGTACATTAGTCATTTGTGAGTTTTAAATAATTTATAGGAGTCCTTCTACAGATACCCCATTTGAAGTCCTGTTACCTGCATTTGTTTAGATTAAATAACACTTGTATTTATAATATCTAATGTCTAGCTAATGCACATGAGTGATTTATGATTTTTCAATAATCTATAGGGCCTTGGCTTAGATGAGCTAAAAGTTTACAGAGAAAGAAAATATTTTTCATAACAAATGATGAATTAATAATAATATCCCCAACAGTTTGTCATTAAGATGACTAAAATTCCCTGCTTATCTGTTAATCTGACATAGGTTATGAAGATCATATGTATAGTTTAAACACATAGAGATTGATAGGACCTAAAACATTTATTTTGTGAATATGGGGAGGGAGATAGGGTTAGTGGGGGAGGGTGGGGGACACAATTTGATTTGTCTGGCCTTAAAGCACATGTGAAATGGGTTAGGGGAGTATGGGAAAATGGGAGGGGAGAGTCCAGTTTTTGCATAAACATCTTAACATGGGATAATATGGTTAAAATTTTCACCGAGACATGATAGATTAGGCAATCTGGCTCACCTCTGAAGACAAATTGATAAAACAGCTTTGTCAAATTTAAAATCGCCATATTGGATTTATAACTTGTGGCACTAAATGTATTCTTGCAATAATTCGTTTTTGCAAACTGTTATGAACCAGATAGAATCACAAAACCTAGGATGAGAAAGGCTACAGCAATTACTGGCTGATAATGACCTATGTCACTTAGGAATCGAGGCCCTGCTAACCATAGCAGAGTATCTATCTTTCACAAAAAGTATATCATTAACAATCATAAATTACCAATGTTTACCACCTGATTTTGATCAGATTTGACTTCCTGTTGGCATTTAATAGTTATGATAGGTGTGCAATAACCTTGACGTATGTAAAAATTTAAGTAAATCCCACAAATCGAGGATAATTTTTGTAAAACAATCGCATCAAATAACACTATCAGGTGAAGTATAAAACAATCCTAGCAAAGACTGATGTTAGGTGTTTAAATGCATTTCAATTGCACTATAAATATCCCTTATCATATATGACAGATGGTGTAATGAACTCACTTTCTGTCATCAGCCAAACAATATACATTAGCCTGCTTCTGGTCTTCATACACTGATTTAACTTGAACTGGCCATTTCATTTTCTTGGGTATACCTGGAAGCTTTGCCCACATATATTTCTCCAACATGGCATCTCTTTCATTGTTGTTATCCTGTAAATAAAGTTAACAAGTAGGTATTACAAAACTGAAAAGCGATAAACATGAGGAATAATCAAAGATTACAATTACCCCCTCCCCTCCCCCATCCCCGCTCATCAAGCACATCTCTGAAACTCCAAAGTCTCTTAACATGTTTTATTGTAACCAGCCATATATGTAGTACATTAACCAAATGAAGATGCCAACAAGTTGAGCTGAGCAATGACAGACACATTCTGGCCTGTCTAATTATGGAAGAAACATGAATATAATACTTGGATGTTTTTGTGATGTTTCAAAAACATCCAAAGCAAGCCTATCAGACTTGCAATAACCATGGGATAACTGTTAATCAATATTCTTATGTATGACCTATTGGATTTCTCTTGAATACATTTAAAGGCTTCTTTTTAAATGTTGTTTTATACCCTTTCAAGATTATTTCACACATATCTGGGAAGTCAATTTTAAATGTTGGAGGAAGTCGGAGTACCCAAATAAAACCATCGACCCACTGTGAAATCTTTCTCAGATAAGACACGAGTCAGATTCAAACACGCAGCCTCAGTGCTGAAAGACCTCATGATCCATACATTAGCAACATTAGTAGTGGCAGGCACAAAAACTGACACAGTATCAACAAAGAAAAAAGATTAAAAACTCTTCCATTTAAAGCACAACACCCTCCCATATGTTTTGGCATTAATATCAACAAGAAACACAGAGCCATAATCGTGTCTCTGCATCTTCCTCAATTTGAGATAAAGATTATTTACCTTCCTCCAAAGATTTGTTGCATCACCATAATCATATAGCAGTTCTGCCCCTATGTCAATGTCTGCTTTGGCAAAAATGGCAAGGTGGCATCTTCCATCCACCACAACTTTTTTAACTGCACAGTTGGCATCTTTGTCAGAGTCATTTACCAGTGAACCTGCCCTTCCACACATGTTGGTAGCATCAATGCTGCAAGCACAAAATAAACATTTCAATTTTTTTCTCTCCAAAATAAAATCAGTTAACATGCTTGAATACTTATAATCTCTCAAAAAGTAACAACCAAGTTAAACATTTCTGTGATGTAATTTGAAAATGGCCTGGCGTAAACTTAGAATTCGAATAGAAAATAAGATAAGGCTGGTCAGAACAGTGGAAACAACACAAGTCAATGTTCAGCAATAACTTGTGTATATATTTGTGTTTTTTCAAATAACTTACAAGTGCAAGTTATCAAAATCAATAACTTTAATAAGTTACACCACTTAGTTACTACTTATAAGCATGTTTTTGTGTATGTGAAAATTAAAAATATAAATGCTGAGTTCAAGCCTCTGCGAGGACAAATTATTTCATGCGGAAAAAGTTTGTCAATAGTCTGGGCATTTCGGTTTCCTCCACCAAAAAGTGACTACCCATGAGCAAAATAATCTTGAATGGGCATAAAATATCATAAAAGCTAGAAATGGTAGTAATACAACCATGAAATTTGTCTGCACAGACTAATGTATCAGTGTACCAATTTTCACCAAAGTTGGACAATAAGTCTAATAGATCTATACAAAGATTGTCTTGAAGTACCAAGAAATCACATATGTAAGGCAGGAGCTGTCTATACTCATTACTGAGGTGGACTTTCATATATTTCATAAATATTCAACATGATCAAAGAACATACAGCTAGCTAAACAATAAATGTCACTCTGGTGAACTCCAACACTTCCTCCCATATCTTAACAAATGCTGACAATGACCCAAGAATGACAACACGACTTTCCAAATTCTTCAAGACCAAGCCAAACTTGCATATACAGATATACATGTATACATAACATATAATTACCACATATCTTTATCATTGTGTCTAAAATAATACATGAAGCATCTTGGATACAAGGAATTTCTTTGACGCCTCAAGTACTTTTCTTCTTGCAAATCTGCCTCTTCCTTACAAAGTAAATCACCTGCATATTCCAGCAGGAAATCTCCTTTCTGAAATGACTTGCTTGTAAAAACACCATATCCTAAAATAATTAAGAAAGGACTTTTTACTGTTTCATGATTGATGTGTAAGTTACATACATGTATGAATCATGAAAATAGATTATACATGCAAACATTACATATTATATGTATATGCATGTATATATCAATAATAGAGTATTGTGCATATACAGTAAAACCTAGTTGTATTGCCCCTCAATAACTTTGCTACATCACTTATTGCCACACCATTTAGAATTTCCAAAATTGATTTCTTCTATGTTTTTCTTTATAAGTGTCCCTCAATATATAACACCAAACTTCCTTATAATGCCAAAATCTCACTGAACAAATGATAGCAATGAATCAAGGTTTCACAGTATTTGATGATCAAGAGTAGCACTTGGAAGACTGGATTTATGTTATCACCTTTCCTTCTTCCATATTGTGTTGGATATCATCCTGAGAAATCAATATCAAATCGAGATCCGGGATTTAATTTCAGACAATAGAAAACACTTAAAAACTTTAAAATCAGCCAAATGGACACTTACTTGTCTTGAATGTGCCTTGAATTAAATTTCTGCTCAAATAAGGGTTGGAAAAATTTTTATTACATGTTTATGCCATTTTGCCACAAAAAAGTGAAATACAGTGGTGACACAACTAATATGTGGTACCCGTCAGATGATTTATCTGACTTCAAGTGACTTAAGATCATGTTTACACATTACCATAACAAGAGATCATGATTTTATCTGATCATCTGATGCTCACTATGGTAAAGTTGTAGTAAGCAATTTTACTCAGCAATATTAAGCAATATCTTTTAAGTTGTTTGAGCTATTACCAGTGCTTACGTATTACATATATATAGATGGGTACATACCTTTAATCTTGCTAATATATTTTATATCAAAACCCTCTTGGTCTTTTCCTTCTTTTATTATGCGAACAGCCTTGGCTGTAGGGTTTTCTCTTTTAGTTCTTTTCATTTTCAGCATATTGAAACTGTTTTAATTAAAAAAAATATTGTAATTTATGTCACCTAAACATGCTAAATCATAATTGTCATTTTCTAAGAATAAATGTGTTTTTACCACCCCGTCCTAAAAATTTGGATGGTAAGATCAAATTTAGGATAAACAACTCTAACTTTAATACAGTTGAATCCTGTTATCTTAAACTTCATGGGAATTAAAACAGTTTGACTTATCCAAATGCCAAGATAAAAGGAGTGTGAAGTTGTGAATGACACTCAAAATGGGAGGAGTGAAGTGGAGTAATGGAGTTTTACGCCCTAATCAAGATTCTTTCACTTATATTGTGGTGATCAGTTTAGAGGTGGTGGAGGAAGCCGGAGTGCTGTGATCTGTAAGCGCACACTTTAGACCACCGAGGCTTCTCAAAATGGGAGGGCATGTGCAGGGTTTTACACAACTTTTCAAAAATGTGGTTTTTTGGGACTCCAATAAAAAAATAAATGGGGTCCAAACTTTCAAATGTAGGTCCCATAACTGAATTAAATTAAAAGTATTAATTATATAATTATGATTATATAGTCCTGGTGTCGCGATAATGTTGAATTTTGAAAATTGTTACAACCGACTGTGAATGCATTGTTTTTCGATGCATGTATCACAAGCCATCACCTTTTTTGCATAGTATTTCACACATGGATACCGCATTAACCATGCTGTTGAAAAAACCCTTATTCTCTTTTAAATGTCAAGTCAGATGAGCCAGACTGCACAGGTTCTGAATCGGATGTATTTGATTCTTTTTCTTTTGGTGTACACTTAGAAAATCGCCAATATTACTTTGCCGTTTAGCCATTATGACAGTTCTTGCAAGCTACTGATGTCAAGGACATCAGCATCACGTGAGCGAATTTCACTACGGGCCAATCAAAATTTTGGCGGAAATTTGCGAGTGCTATCTTTACACACCAATGTATTTTTAGTATGCGGGGAATTTCAACATCCAGAGGGTTTTCGAAAAATCCTTGTCCATATTAACAGAAATTTAAAACACGTTTTCCAATTCAATTCAAATTGGTTTACAGATTTTTTGCGTCCTTCTGGACGCATATGATAATTATTTTGCGTCCAACATAATTTATTTTGCGTAAAAAACGCAGAATTGTGTGTCCCGTAAAACCTTGCATGTGTATGCGTGTAATTATATTATCAATCTTTGTAGGGTCTTTATTGAAGGCTAACAAAGTTGATGTATGGCATTATCAATTTACAATGTAGTGTGTAATTGATTGTGTCTGATCCAGAATGCAATTTATTTTTTCATAGAATCTGACTTAAAAAGTCAGATTGATCTAACTAATGCAGGATAATTTTAGTGTGATCAACCAGGGTGGGCAGGGAAATCTAACAAGATTGCCCGGTCACAGGTTTGAGAAAACATTGTCAACCCAAGTGCCACAGTGGCTAAATTAGGCCTATATTATAAAACAGTTATGGACTTTTTAGTGGTTGTATATGGCGTGATATTCACCTGAAAAATAAATATTGACCTCGGCTGTCGCCTCGATTGCACAGGCACTTGTTTCTATGAATAAAGGGGGTAGGTCAAGACCCATATTACTATATAGACCCATATTACTATATAGTAATATGGGTCTTGACCTACCCCTCTTTATTCATAGAAACAAGTGCCTGTGCTCGATTGACAGATATATCTGAAAATCACGTGTTGCTGTTTTTTGTTATATTGGGTCATTGACGCTGATGGGTTAAACATTGCAGTTCTTATATGCAACTGAATAAACGTTTCTTTTGGTATTTGATGACTTCGAACAGTGATTAAATAAACTGAAAGTTAGAAAGAAATCTTCAAAGAATACATACACAGCATCATCATGTCATCCGAGGCGACTGTGTCATGGCAGCCATGTTCACTGGTTCCGGCATATCTCTTCTGTGTGCTGATTGGACGACTGGTTGCCGAGAATTTCCGAAGATTACCGAGAAGTTATACATATATATGACATTTTACAGTAGGTCGGCGGTGGGGGTGATTTTTGATTTTTTTTGACCCAATAATACGGTATAAAATGGTAGAGATACATTTAATTATTTTTGAATTTTGTGTCGTTCTATCAATAATTGACTATTGGGTCGCTAGATTATTGGGTCTTTTGACCCAATAGTCAATTTATGACCCAATAGTCAATGCAAGACCCAATAGCATGGGTCTTAGAATAACACCCGACCCAATAATTCGGTGTTGATAACACACTATATATATATATATATATATATATATATATATATATATATATATATATATATATATATTTTTTTATTCACATTCATCATATTTTAACAATAATCCAATATTCTAACAAATATACATATATAGTACAATATAAACTTGCATAATGGATTTGTTTTATGAGAGAGAGAGAGAGAGAGAGAGAGAGAGAGAGAGAGAGAGTATTTTACATATATATCACAATCACAATTAGTGGTAGTAATAGTTTTAAAGTCATTCAGCACAATGTAATTTCTATGTTCAGTCATGATAAATAGATATAAATTTATTAATTACAATATTGTGGTATTGCTGCCGTTCTTTCATAAATTTTTCAAGATTATTTCTGCTTGGAGCGATAATTTTTTCAATTTTGCACACATCAGCCAGAATATACTTAAATGAATCTATTGACAGGGATTTGCCAAGACATCTAGTTGTATAAATATGTTTAAAATGTAATGTTTGACTTGCGTAGTTATTTGGTATAGGTGAAGTAAATGGTATTCCATTAGACTTTTTCGATGTTAGACTATAATCAAAACACACCATGTCAAAATATGTGTCATCTGTATAATATTTAAGGTATCTTGGATGAAGGAGACGCTAGACATGGATGTCCAAGAAGACCAAGTGCGTGTCGAAATTATTGTCAGAGAATAAGGAAATTTGTAACGGGTACTGCAAACGTACTAGATGCATGTAAGTAAAGTCCTTATGCGAAATAGTAAATACGAACACACACACAGAGAGAGAGATAGAGAGAGAGAGAGAGAGAGAGAGAGAGAGAGAGAGAGAGTCTTGTTTTAAGCATTGCAATAACACTATTAATACATAAGGACATAAGGTACCTTTTGGTACCATTTGTTTTCTGCTAATACAAAACGAAGTTAAAAAAGAGAGGACTCCAAAAAGGTTAAATGCTGAGTTAAAAAAACAAGATGTACGTTTATTAATCATAAATTATATTATGATGTGCATACATTTGTAGATGTACGAACCATTGTAAGAAATATGGAGCACGGCCGTACATGTGCGGAACAACTTGTAGAAGTAAAGGATATCGCTACTGGGTGTGTCATCACAGGAACGACATTTGTTATTGTGGTTACCACTGAAACAAGAATTAAACTATTTACTGTGATAAAAGAACCACAGAACAAATATCAATCAGAACAATAAAGCATAAATCTTGAAAAAAATCGTGCTGGTTTAATTTTTCATTTCAATCTCTTCAATTGATTTAGAAATTGGAGAAAAATTGGGGAAGGGGGAAAACAAACCATTGTGATGCTTTTATTTAATGTTGTGTAATTAAACACAAACATATATCTCAATGTTTAAATCACTTTCCGAAAAGCAAAGTAAAAAAATTAAAAAATGACATTTTGAGCTAAAACTACAAGGAAAGTGAAACTTTGTGCTTTGTCAGGGTAAGTATCTTCTATCTAGCTAGCTTAACTCGCCACTTATGTACAAAATGAATTTTAACTTGGAAATGGTGGTTAAATACATGACTAGATTTATTGGGACTAGTGATCATCGAACTTGACTTGAAATTCTAACCGAAACTTGATTTGATGACAAATTTGTTACCTGTGTTGTGGTTATAATTTTGTTAGAAAAATGCAAAGTGCAAGTAAATATTAATCAAAAACAAACAGACTAATTCATGTCCGAATCACAATCCAGAAGCAAATTCAAAAAAATGGAACCGGCAAATTAGGTAAGACACATGAACTTCTTCCAGGGAAGTGAAACCGGGTGTTCCAGGAGGGTAAGTACCTCCTGTTTAGCTAGCTACAATCGACACGTGTGTAATAAATATTGTGTGTAAGTAATATGAAATTATTGGACATCAAATATATCGAGGGCAATACTGGACACAGAGGCATGAACTTATCAACAATACTGTGATGACGGACTACATGTATAGGAAATCAAAAATACTCAGAGTGGTTTTAGATACATAAACATCAAACTTATCAATAATGATGACGACCATAAAATTTTGATTGCAATACCTGACAATATATCTGCATCAATAATTTGTTATTTTAAGCCCCTTAGCGAGAACAAACTCTGCCAAATATGCAACAGAAGTTTAAAAAAAATCTTTTATTTTAAGTTCTCTAGAATAGATGAAAATCATATAGTGTAACTATATATTCGCATTTAAAACAAAGAAGGTGAGTTTTAGGTAAGTTTTAGGCAATTCAGCTTACATATAAGAGAGACATGCGTATAAATCTGCAGAATCAAAATACACATTTCAATACATGCCCAAATCACAATAACAAAGCAAAATAAAAACTTTTAAACTAGCAAACTAGGTTAAGCACGTTTGCTTTCACCAAGGAACTCAGTTTAGATGCTCCAGAAGGGTGATCACATATAATGTTAAGCTAGCTATTCCCAACATGAATTTCTTAAAAATTGAGTGAAACAAACATAGAACTATGGAACGTCAATCATATCCAGGGCAATCTTGGAATCAAATATATCTTTTTAGGGGCCCTTATAAGTCTGGCCTTGCAATGGAAGGAGAATTGGAACATAATTATTTTGTTATTACATAGATATACATAAAAGTTTTGATAGCCATCATGGGCAATATATCAGAATCAATAATTTATTTAATTTATTTGTACCAAACCAGTGAATTCGGGTGCTCTGGAAGGGTAGGCACGTATTGTTAAGCAAACTATACCCGGCACGTGTTTAATCAAAATTGACAATGAAAGGAACACGGAACTATGGAATGTTAAATTTGGATACATAGACATCATTCTTGTCCAATAAGATATAGAAAATATTATTGTTACGATATGTTTCGCAATTGAAACATAGAAAGTATGCGGTAGACATTTCAATATATTTTGTTTGTATATGAATGACCCGATTTCTCACGCAAATATTATTAAACAGTTATTATCTATTTCAAATGTCAATATGCTGCATCAATAATGTAAATTTATGCAGTAATTTAAGTGACTGAATGGTGTCCGACTCATTGATGGCGGTGTAGAATGAATTGCACATATAATTGAAATAAGTATGAATTTTAGATATTAAATTCGAGTTGTCCTCTGTCCATCTGTCCAAAAATTCTTGTCCGAAGTGATTTTCCAAATTCATGCATAGCATCAACATTAATAGGAGATTCGCATATCATTTACTCGAATTGGTTTGCTTATCTTACTGGGAGTTGTGACCCTTTGACTGAAAAACGCATGACTGCAGCCAAAATCTGATATGGAATATACATTCTTTATAGTGTCAAACTAATAATTTGTTCATTTAGTTAAAATTTGCTTAAAAAATGTTTTTTTTTTTTTTTTTTTTTTTTTTTTTTTGCATCACATATTGATAAAGTTGTAAATGATTCAGATGGATATATTCAGACAATACTTGGTTGGATTAATTCTCCGAAACTATTAAGTACTATCTTTCATCACTTGGTGCAAAGCATCAACGTTGATAGGAGAATAACCGGAATTGGTTTTGGAGAAATGCGCCTTTGACAGAAAAACGTAAAACAGTTTTCTAAAATCCATTACTGGAGCCAAAATCAGATGTAATATTGGGGTTTTCTATAGTCTCGAACACAAACAAGTTTCAATCTTTATATATGAATTTACCAGGAAAATTGCTTTTTTAATGAAATTACTTTTATAATGTTAATATTAAATAACAAAAAAGCTGATAGATGGTAAGCATATTTTATTTTTCAGATATTACTTCCATGTCCTACAAGCGTTGGCTTAGTAACATTTCCAACAAAAACAGAATTTATTTCATTTTTGCAGTATTGCATGGAGTGAGATAATTATCACGTTAGCAATTGTTGTACGCCAAAATCGCGTCTTCCGGATATATGTGGAAGTTCATAAAGTTAATTTTCTTTGCTTTTGGAATTCGGATTTAAACATTTATTCGTATGTGATTTATTGCCTCGATTTTGATTAACAAAAACAAAAACATTCCGAATAACGAATGTTTATGAAGAAAAAGTAAATCGTCACTTAGACGTACTGTTTACAAGAAAAGCGCATTACATTTTCTTGCAATTTTGACAAAGACGGCAAAATGATACAAACCATAGCAAACAAAATGTTAAATAGTAGATAATGGAACTGATATACCAATTTTGAAATACAATATATTGATTTTATTAAAATGCCCTTTTCGTGTGTTTTAAGAAAATATTTTTGTCAGTTATTTTCAACCCACCCAATGCCAGATTGATAATGATCCGTAGATAGTTGAGATTGTTCTTGCACAAAAGTGTGTGTTCAACAAATACATTGAAAATCATTAGAATTTTTACAAGGCGTAAAAAACAAACACATCAGTCCACGTTTAAAGCGGTAATATCAATGTCAATTTACGTATCGACCAAAGTTATTGATGAGGACTCTGAATCATTGCTGACGGTTAATTGAAACATTATATCCAACAGGTGTTTTTTTTCTTGAAAACGTGATAAAACAAACGTTGCAAATATTGTACTTTTCTCTTTTTATTCTTAAGGATTGTTGATTCATGGTTTGTTCAAATCCAAAGCAAAGTAAAAAAAAACTTTGAGAACTGGTAAATTGATTTAACCAATTGAATTTCCATCAGGGAAGAAAACCCGGTTGCTCTAAAAACAAAAACCACCCCTGCTTTACTGGCTACATCATTTTTAAATGTTTGTATTATTGGTTCACTGTTTATTAAACAAATAATATTGCTTGGTGTCCTCAATATTTTGATACTTTTATTAAATCAAGTGCACGTCTACAATCGTGATGTTTATAAAAAATATGTTCCTTTATGCGTATGTCTTGTCCTATCATATTTTAACTGTTTTTGTCAACTATTGGTATTGTGTCAAGTTTTGTGCAGCCAACTTATTGTTCTTTACTTACATACAACAAATTAAAATTAAATAGATGCCCGATCTTTAATTTAGATGTTTAATATGGACAAGTACATTTATGTATAGGAAACACATTTGTTTACTTCGTCTACAATACATCATGTAAAACATTCATTGTTTATGTATTACTAGTAACTGCATATCCTAACGCTACCTATGTATTGATTTGACCGCCCTATATCAATATTCTTTATGAAATGTCAAGGGTCAGGTTAACGTTGTTTACTTATATACGTCAATACTTTTATATATAGCAAACACTGAAAATTGAGCATAGTTGTTTAGAGCATCGTTAGCTTAATCATTTTGTTAGTCCTTTGTGGAAAATACTTTTAAAGTTGAAAATATTTCTTTAAGTCTTTTGAAGATTGAAAACGTTTGAATTAATTAGTACATTTTTCTTGGGAATGTTTTAATCTTAATATGCATACATATATATGGTTGGTAATTGTCGTGACTACATAATTCAATATACATGTAATGCATTGACCTGACATTTTACTGGTTGGTTTAACAAATGGGGTTTTGTATAACCAGACCTTGAGCATTGTATCTGGGTATTTTGTTTTTCTATATATTATATCAAATAATATAACCTCGACATTATTTAAAACAAAAGCTGTTACAGAATTATGTTACAAATCCGGAACACATAAGAGCTCGACCCATGTATTATTTATTTACCTGTTTTATTAAAATCCTGTATGCTGTTTTTTTTATGATTTCATAGGATATTTTTGTGCAATGATTGATCACAAAAATTAAAATCCTGTTATTTGGGTATAAAACCACGTAAATGCAAAACCATATTCATTTCTCAACAGACAAGTTGGAGTAAAAGGTAAGTTTCTATACGGTCAAAATATTTTGGGTGCCTAATTCATTGTTTGTTTCAGTTTCATAACCGTCCAGTTTTAAATATAAATAATTGTATCGAGGCCGAACGGACGTTGAAAAATCACTTTTTATGGCCTCTCTCTCTATATCTCTCAATGGTATATGTCCCTTTGTTTTCACTCTTTTAATTCTTAATTTCTATATTTTATATTTAATGCCCGACATGTGTTCAAATGCAATGATAACTGGTAGGTACGTTATTTATGAATCTCTCGAGTCAAGTTCATTCAGGTCCTAATTATGATTGCTTATGGACGTGTTGTAGTGAGGAAGAAAAATGAAATTTTGACTTAAAGTTGCGATAGCAATAACCATATAAAATACTCACGAGGTACCTGAAAAATGTATCTTGAAGCTGTAATTTGATCATATAAACGTCGAGGTGAAATTTATGAACCATTCGTAAGACAGGAATTTATGTATCGAACTCTATTTGAACCTCTTTTCTACGACTGACGTTATATTTTGATAAACTGTTAAGTGTAAAACGTACCGTCATTGGGTATGAAACGTAATAATGGGCAAAATTCACAAATAATTCTATTGATATTTTAATTTGATGTTTTCTGAACAATCTAGTATTTAAAATTCCTCATTAGGAAACTGAACACTTATATGATTGTAAATAAAAGGATGGAGGTTTGTTTTTAATCGTTCATCAATTAATAAACTGTTAAAGCAGACTGGGTAAAATCATCAATAAACCGCTTCGCAATTGATGTGATTTGCCCCAGCCTGCTGTAACAGTTTATACCTTTACTGATCTTCTGAGGAGAGTCCAAAAACGGTTTTAGAACTTGAATAATCAAAGTAAAATGATTGAAACAATTTTGAGTGTGTAACAGGGTTGACAATATTTTTACAAATCATTATGAACATTGATATACCGATGCTTTAATTGCTATTCTTTTTAATTGATATATAAATACCACAAATTTGTTCTTTATCTTTATACATTGGTTTATTACAGATGACGTCATTTTGGGGATGTGTGTTCCTGTTTATTTTGGTTACAGGTATGAGATCTGCCTCTATACTATTTGTGTGGATGGGACTGTTAGTTTCAATTACATTTTATATTAAGAACTATTAAACCACAACTTTTTCAACAACATAAACTAAACTGAATTATAAAAGCATTGGCAACAGAATTACGTTTTCAATTGATAGATCTATCAGCAGTTTTGTAAGACATGTCTTTCTACTTAACATTTCTTTTTTAGTATAGTTGCATGTTCCTTTCATTTACAAGTTTCATTTCACACATGGCGGATGTAGCTAAGTTAATAGGAAGTGTATACCATTCCTTCCCAACTTATTCCATATTACCATTTTACACAAGTTATCATTACTTGTTCATTTCACACAAGCGGGCGTAGCTAGCTAAACAGGAGACACACGGCTTTATTTCTCTGGTGAACGGACTTGATTTAACCTACATTGTTTTTGGGGTTCTGATTTAAACATAGGCCAGTTTGTGTGTTTAAATAGTAGTGTAACTCTTTGTTTTTTTATAATTCAGGTTCATAATCATGATATTGAAATAATTTCGTAACCAATTCGGCAAGTGAAATTGAATTATTTATTATTAAATTGATTATTTACATTTACAAATTTTTTGTAAGTTGTAGAACTAATTATGTTATCGATACCTATATAGTTGAATTCATTTAGTTAATGAACAATTAATGATTAGATATCCTTTGTAATCATGCAACATAAATAACGATCAATATCTAAATCATAACCCGAAATACAAAGTAAACACTGACAAATTAAGTTAACATACAGACTGTCGCCAGTGACGGGGTCCGGGTGCTCCAGAAAGACAAGCGTCCCCTTTTTAGCTAACTACACCCGTAACGTGTGAAATGAACAGGTAAAAACTTAATGTCCACTGTAAAACGTCAACATAGAATGCTAGGACAAAAGTAGTTGGAAAAACGTTTCAACCATAATCTCTGTGAGTATTGCGAAGTTAAGTAATGTGCTAATGTTGACAAGGTAAATTTAGTTTTATTCTGAATTTCTAAGATTTTCCGATAAATAATTAAATTTATGTACAATAAGTTTCACCAAAATGTATAGAAATCTGTAGGATTGTATGTAAAAATACCTTACAAATGTAAAATTAATGTAAAAATTGACGTCAAATTTAAAATTATTTTTCATCAAAAAGACACATTAATGGCATTTAAACATAACAATGAAGCATTTTCATTTATTTTATTTTTAGAATTACAAAGTTTTGAATCTTTTAAATATACATGTATACATATTTTAACGCAACGCAAATGTTACACGTATTTCAGGTTTATTGGATCAAAGTGACGCCGGTCATGGGTGTCCGTCCAATAAAAGTAAATGCCGTCGACACTGCCAAAGAAATGCGAAATTCGTAACGGGTTATTGCTCTTTATTTACCTGCAGGTAAGTTTTGCTTGCTGTACAGCTTATACTTTATATCAGAAACGACATGTTCTGTTTTCCATTGTGGTTGCCGAAAAAATTTCGTGTCACATATCGGGCAAGTGACATTTTACAGGGAAGAGTGCGATTTCATATACATTTGAACAAAAAATATTAAGGAGTGCAATTGATATTTCTATTTCGAACATTCGAAAGCACAAAAATAGATTCAATATCGTTTCAAAGGTTATTTGCCTCAAGAATTTTTCCAATACCTTCTTTAATAATTTCGATATACACACAATGTATCAAAAAATTGAATTTATTTGTGGTCCAATTTTAATGTGCTTTTCATTATGTCAGATTAATCCGTATTTGGTTTGAAATTTCTTCCTTTAGAAAATCAGTTAAAAATGGAATAAAGTGAATGTTTACTCTCAATAATAGTCTTTATTGTTTTTAAAACTAAAAATTGTAGTTAGTTACACCTGTATAGTTTAGATATTCAACTTTTTAACGTAAATAACATAATTGATTCAAAAACAAACATATTAATCCATGTCCGAATCAAAATGCAGAGGCAAAGTAAAAACTTTGGAACTGACAAGTTAGGTTAGACACGTGAACTTCCACCAGGGAAGTGAGGCCGGGTGCTCCGGAAGGGTAAGCACCTCCTGTTTAGTGTTTAATGTTGTGTAGTTTGACATTATTTGAAGATGCGTCGCAATTGGAAATTATACTAATGATGTAAAAATTGCTGTAAAATGCGTATGCTTGTATCCCGTGATTACATACTTGATGGAAATACTCGACATGAGATTGTAAACGTATCTTCTATCAATTTAATTTCAAACAAGATGTGGCAATTAAATTGAAATGTGGCATTTATTAGCTAAACTGGCCGAAGGTCAAGTGAACTTTTGGTATAGCCTGCGTGTGCATGTGGGAGAGTGTTTGTGTGTATGCGTGCATGTTTGTGTGCGTTGTTAACACATATTTTTACTCCTTCTCTGAAACTACTTAACAGATTTCAATGATATTTGGTAAAAAGTATCCATGCATAGGTCGGTGAATTCAGATTTGTTCGTGGCGTTTCCTTTGCTAACAGGACTAAGTCAAAGTAACCGAGGGGTACAAAAATCTTCTTCTGCGAAACCGATGATTGGAGAAAAAAATCTGATGTGAATTTTGATTTGTTTGATTTGACAACTACCACTCTCATTAATTGGATTAGAAAAATGTCTATAGCTGATAACCGATTAATTCCTGTGATTTCACTGATTGTTCTATTGATCTTTCACTCAATGTTCAAAATATTTCCAGTTTTTAGAAAGGTTGTTTGTCATACATTTTTTTTATTTTGCACCTTAACATTACTTCGAGTTGTTGGGGATATTCGAATTATAGGGGTTTGAGTTATCGAAGTTGTATTTATATAGTTTATATAGAAAACCAGTCGGGACAAAATACTGACTTCGAGTTATCCGTGGTATTCGAGATATCGAAGTTCGTGTTATTGAAGTTCTACTGTAGATATAAATTGAGGGAACTTTTGGCGCCATTTTGTTAAATGTTTAAGAGTGCTGATTCCAAACGAACAAATGGCGGCGTTATGTCAGTCATATAAATGAATGAACAATGTGAGGTTATTAAAAGTTTCAGATTGAGGGTCTTTTAAAAGAAATGTTAAATGATAATTTCAACAAACAGACGTTTATGAATTTTTTAAAATGTTTATATATTTGTAGATGTTCAAATCACTGTAACAAATATGGAGCACGGCCGTACATGTGCGGAACAACTTGTAGAAGTAAAGGATATCGCAACTGGGTGTGTCGTCACAGGGACAACATCTGCTATTGTTGTAATCACTAAAACAAGGACTGGACTATTTACTGTGAACAAAGAAGCATAGAACAAATATCAATCAGAAAAATAAAGCATATTAATCTTGAAAAAAATCGTGCTTGTTTAATTTTTCATTTCAGTCTCTTCAAGAGATTGGGGCAAAGTACAAATCAATATGATGTTTTTATTTAATTTTTTGTAATAAAACACAAAAATACATCTCAATGTTTAAATCACCACCCAAAAAGCAAAGTAAAAAAATTGAAAAATGACATTTTTAGTCAAAAAAAGAACTTGTACCAGGAAAGTGAAACCAGGTGCTCTGTCGAGGTAAGCATCTCCTGTCTAGCTGGCTTAACTCATCATTTGTGTAGAATATACATTTTTAACTTAAATATGCACTTGAAAATGGTCGGTAAAAAGCAAGACTAGATATGTTGAGACCAATGATTTTCGAATTCAGAATTTTAACTACAACCTAATTTGATTGTTCGATGAAAAATTTGATACTGGTGTTGTGGTTATAATTTTGTATGAGGATTTCAAAGTACAAGTCAATATTTCAAGAATTTTTCTATTAACCGAAAGAATACACATATAGGCAAAATAAATTGAATGACGGCATAATAATAAAAGTGTATACCAATAAACACAGCTCGTTTCAGGAAGAAACGTTACCCCGAAATGTCACCCCAATTTATTAATAGTAAGAACAAAAATGCAAATACATTTCATTCAGTAAATATTTACTTAGAACAAGTGATATTGTTTGGTATCAACACTTTCTAATGTACAGCTAGTATTTTGTAGAAGGACATTGTGCTTGAATATCAGCTCTAACACGATAAGGTAGTGTTTGATACAGATTTTGACATTCTGATTTCTTGATCTGATACCAGTACTTTTTAACTGACTGCCATAGCTCTGTTGACGATTTTTTAGAAAGTGTGTGGTAGGCAATACAGCTTAAATGCCATGGAGACATGCGTTTAAATATAACGAATAAAAAAAACTATTATTCCAATTCAAATGTCAAAATCACAAAAACAAAGCAAAGTAACTGACAAACTAGATAAAGCACGCACGTACTTCCATCAAAGAAGTGAGTTCGGGTCTCCGGAAGGCCTAGCTACATCCGACACGTGTTTCATCAAAATTCAAAATAAAGGGACGTGGAAGTATTGAACGTTAATTTTGTATACATCGGCATCATACTTATCCGAGAAGAAATGAAAGATGTGTTTGCAATTGATACATAAAAAGTGTGTGGTAGACATTTAAAAATATTTTGTTTGTTTTTCCATGACTTGATTTCTCAAGGACAATATAAATAGAGTTAGTATCTTTTACAAATCCCAGTATGTTGCATCATTAATGTCAATTTATGCAGTAATTTAAGTTAATGAACGCTGTCTGACTCATTGCTGACGGTATAAAATGGTACTGACATAGATATTTTGAAATAAAAACAAAGGTTCTAATCCATATCCGAATCACAATCCAGAAGCAAATTAAAATAAATAACAAAATACTTATCCTCGTCCGAATCACAATTTAGAAGCAAAATAAAAACTTTGGAACTGACAAATTAGGTTAAATACGTGGACTTCCATCAGGGAAGTGAGGCTGTGTGCCCCTGAAAGGTAAGAACCTCCTGTTTAGCTAGCAACACCCACCGCGTGCGTTAATGGTTCACATGTTCAACTTACCAGTTTCAAAGTTTTTTACTTTGCTTTAGGGTTCGTGATTTGGACCGATATGTTTGTGCTTGTGTCTGATCACATGCATTGATATTAATACTGAAGTTAAAGTATACATTAAAAGTTTGCGTAGTTGCTTGAAAATAGGTAAAATAGCTTATTTTTGTAATAATGAAAAAAGTAACTTCTAGACAACATATGATGCATATAATATCGTCGTTACCGAAAAATAAATTACATGTATGTTCAAATACATTTACCAAATACCTCGTATTTTGAAATGATGCAACATCTGATTTTTGGTAAGTATATTAAAAATTGAAAATACTACAATCATCATAGACAAAACAAGTCAATTTTACTACTTTTGTAATTGATAAATTGGTTTCCAATTATAAGGGGACCCCAAAATATTGGAACGGACGAGTACTTCCGTTTTGAAAAAAGTAAATTTTCCCGTCCCACTAGATATTAGTTGAGTTTAATATCGTCAAACAAATTACAGCATACGATTTACAGCCAAGAACAAATCTCAATTCACCGACCTATGCATGGATACTTTTTACCAAATATCATTGAAATCTGTTAAGTAGTTTCAGAAAAGGAGTAAAAAAATATGTGTTAACAACGCACACAAACATGCACGCATACACACAAACACTCATCCACATGCACACCCTGCGCTATACCAAAAGCTCACTTGACCTTCGGCCAGGTTAGCTAATAAACGCCACATTTCAATTAAATTGCCACATCGTGTTTGAATTTTAATTGATCGAAGATACGTTTACAATCTCATGTCGAGTATTTCCATCAAGTATGTAATCACGGGATACAAGCATACGCATTTTGCAGCAATTTTTACATCATTAGTATATAACATTTCCAGTTGCGACGCATCTTCAAATAATGTCAAACTACACAACATTAAACACTAAACAGGAGGTGCTTACCCTTCCGGAGCACCCGACCTCACTTCCCTGGTGGAAGTTAACGTGTCTAACCTAACTTGTCAGTTCCAAAGTTTTTACTTTGCTTCTGGATTGCAATTGTGATTCGGACATGGATTAGTATGTTTGTTTTTGATTCAATTATGTTATTTACGTTAAAAAGGTGAATATCTACACAATAAACTATACAGGTGTAACTTACTACAATTTTTAGTTTTAAAAACAATAAAGACTATTATTGAGAGTAAACATTCACTTTATTCCATTTTTAACTGATTTTCTATGGGAACAAATTTCAAACCAAATACGGATTAATCTGACTTAATGAAAAGCACATTAAAATCGGACCAGAAAAAAATTTAATTTTTTTTAATATATCGAAATTATTATAAAAGCATTGGGAACAATTCTTGAGGCAAATAACCTTTGAAACGATATTGAATCTATTTTCGTGCTTCCGAATGTTCGAAATAGAAATATCAATTGCACTTCTTAATATTTTTATGTTCGTGCCAAATTATTTCAAATGTATATGGAATCGCATTCTTCCCTGTAAAATGTCACTTGCCCAATATGACACTAAAATTTTTCGGCAACCACAGTGGGAAACAGAACATGTCGTTTCTGATATGAAGTATAAGTTGTACAGCAATCAAAACTTACCTGCAGGTAAAAAAGGAGCAATAACCCGTTACAAATTTCGCATTTTTTGGCAGTGTCGACGGCATTTACTTTTATTGAACGGACACCCATGACCGGCGTCACTTTGATCCAATAAACCTGAAATATGTTTAACATGTGCGTTGCGTTAAGATATGTATACATGTATATTTAAAAGATTCAAGACTTTGTAATTCTAAAAATAAAATAAATGAAAATGCTTCATTGTTATGTTTAAATGCCATTAATGTGTCTTTTTAATGAAAAATAATTTTAAATTTGACATCAATTTTTACATTAATTTTACATTTGTAAGGTATTTTTACATACAATCCTACAGATTTCTATACATTTTGGTGAAACTTATTGTACATATATTTAATTATTTATCGGAAAATCTTAGAAATTCAGAATAAAACTAAATTTACCTTGTCAACATTAGCACATTACTTAACTTCGCAATACTTACAGAGATTATGGTTGAAACGTTTTTCCAACTACTTTTGTCCTAGCATTCTATGTTGACGTTTTACAGTGGACATTAAGTTTTTATCTGTTCATTTCACACGTTACGGGTGTAGTTAGCTGAAAAGGGGACGCTTGTCTTTCTGGAGCACCCGGACCCCCGTCACTGGCGAAAGTCTGTATGTTTAACTTTTAATTTATCAGTTTTTACTTTGTATTTCGGGTTATGATTTAGATATTGATCGTTATTTATGTGGCATGATTACAAAGGATATCTAACCATTACTTGTTCATTAACTAAATGAATTCAACTATATAGGTATTGATAACATAATTAGTTCTACAACTTACAAAAAATTTGCAAATGTAAATAATCAATTTAATAATAAATAATTCAATTTCACTTGCCGCATTGGTTACGAAATTATTTCAATATCATGATTATGAACCTGAATTATAAATAAAACAAATAGTTACACTACTATTTAAACACACACACTGGCCTATGTTTAAATCAGAACCCCAAAAACAATGTAAGTTAAATCAAACACGTTCACCAGAGAAATAAAGCCGTGTGCCTCCTGTTTAGCTAGTTACGCCCGCTATGTGTGAAATGAACAAGTAATTATATCTACTGTAAAATGGAATAAGTTGGGAAGGAATGGTATACACTTCCTATTAACTTAGCTACATCTGTCATGTGTGAAATGAAACTTGTGAATGAAAGGAACATGCAAGTATACTAAAGAAGAAGTGATAAGTAGAAGGAAATAACTTATAAAACTGCTTTTACATCTATCAATTCAAAAAGTAATTCTGTTGCCAAATCTTTTATAATTCAGTTTAGTTTATGTTGTTGAAAAAGTTCTGGTTTAATGGTTCTTAATATAAAATGTAATTGAAACTAACAGTCCCATCCACACAAATAGTATAGAGGCAGATCTCATACCTGTAACCAAAATAAACAGGAACACACAGCCCCAAAATGACGTCATCTACAGTAAACCAACGTATAAAGAAAAAGAACAAATTAATATTATTGTATTTGTAAATACACTTAAAAAGAATAACAGTTATAGCATCAGTGTATCAATATTCATAATTGTTTGTAAAAATAGTTTCAACCCTGTTACACACTCAAAATTGTTTCAACAACCATATTACTTTGATTATTAAATTTCTAAAAGCGTTTTTCGACTCTCTCCAGAATTAAAATAGTTCCATACCATGGTGACGTCGTCGTTTTGTGCGTACGGTCAAAATGTCTGATTTGACGTCTTTTTTATCTATGACGTCACGAATGTTCTCGGCGCCTACAAAATTATGGCGGGAACGCTGTTATCCTATCATTCAGTAGAATAATTTTCTGCATTCACAAAAGATTAGAATTCACAATATCAATTCTGTGCAGTGCACTATTTTTAAGAAGAAAATGTATATTGTTCATAACGGAAATTAGTTTGATCTACACTGTTGATAGTACTATTCTAAATAATTGAAAGATTTGAGTACATTGTTTAAATTTTGAAGACGGTATTTTACTGAAATGCCGCTTTATGTTTGTTTTTTTTCTCGGTGGTTTTAAATACAAATAGTAGGACACAAACAACTGAAGATTCTTCAATAACCATACTGTATGATAATTTTTCTCGGTGTCAAATTTTAGCAGTTTGACTATGTTCTTGTATTTGCGTTTCATTCAGCGGCCTAGAATCAAGAACGCTTCATCAATGTATACGAATCGCCTTTTCACTTTAACTGATCTGTGTTGGGTAACGGTTTCTATGGGTGACAGACCATATGATATTTAAATTGGTTTTGTTTTGCACAACCAAATAGCTCACATTCAGTGTTTTTGTTTATTTGTTAATATCAAACGGAAAAATGAGTTCATAATAGTGCCCTAGGACATTATTGGTAACTTCTTACGTAAGGAATGAGGCTTTTTTCTTGTTTCAGGATTTTGATGCAATTTTATGAAAAAAGTAGCTTGACGACCCCCTATTTTTTTTTTTCGAAAATCAAACTTATATATTTATGTGCAACATATGTGAAAATCAGGGGTCGTATTCGACTTAATTTTTTAAACATTTACAAAATAACGAAAGGGTGTTACTTTTAGTTTTCCGGAAATTTAATGTTCTCTCTTGATAGGTGGCGCTGTAGAAAAATATCACGTGACCGGAAGTAAAATTCCATTGATTCAAAAAATCTTCATGACATAATGGTCAATTTAAATGCAAGAGACTTTTGGTTTCTAAGCATGGCAAAAAATTATTAAAGCTTATTTGTTGATAACAGTAGTTATACTTTGATCATTTATGTCGTGAAAATGACCACCAGGTGGCGCTTCAGAACTTCTTAAGCAAGTTGAATACATGCCCTGAAATTTTGGCATGTTGAATGGTTTATGCCTATGTACAACATATCAAAAATTCAGTATGTGTTTTCAGGCGATTTGTAAAGTATGGAACTACCTTAAGGTGTGAACTGTTACAGCAGTCTTAGGCAAATCACATTAATTGCCAAGCGGTATATTGATGATTTGCCCCAGCCTGGTTTAACAGTTTATTAATTGATGAACGATTAAAAAACAAACCTCCATCCTTTAATTTACAATTATAAAAGTGTTCAATTTCCTAATTTTAAATACTTGAGTGTTCAGAAAACATCAAATTAAAATATTATTTGTGAATTTTGCCCATTATTACGTTTCATATCCCATGACGGTACGTTTCACACTTTTACATGTAACGTCCGTCGTATCTACATAAATTGTAAATATTCCTGTCTTACAAATGGTTCATAAAATTCACCCCAACCTCCATATTGTCAGAGTACAGCTTCAAGTTACAGGTTTTTTTCAATCTTATGCGTATTTAATATAGTAATTGCAATCGCAACTTCAAGTCAAATTTCATTTACCTTCTTTACTGCAACACGTCCATAAGCATAATTAGGGCATGGATTAGCTTGACTCGAGAGATTAATAAATAATGTGCATACCACTTATAATTGTATTTAAACACATGTCCGTCATTAAATATAAAATTAAGAAATTAAGAATTGAAAAGCGAAAACAAACGGAAACATACCACTGAGAGAGAGAGTGATTTTTAACGTTCTTTCTGCCTTTAAACAATTATTTATATTTAAAATTGAATGGTTATGAAACCAAAACAATGAATTGGGCACCCAAAATATTTTGACCGTATAGAAACTTACCTTTTTCTCCAACTATTCTGTTGAGAAATGAATATGGTTTTGCATTTACGTGGTTTTATACCCAAATAACAGGATTTAAATTTTTGTGATCAATCATCGCACAAAAATATCCCATGAAATCATAAAAAAATTAGCATACAGGATTTTAATAAAAACAGGTAAATAAATAAATACATGGGTGGAGCTCTTATGTTTTCAGGATTTGAAACATAATTCTGTAACAGCTTTTGTTTTAAATAATGTCGAGGTTATATTATTTGATATAATATATGGAAAAAACAAAATATCCAGATACAATGCTCAAGGTCCGGTTATACAAAACCCCATTTGTTAAACCAACTAGTGGAACGTCAGGTTAATGCATTACATGTAGATTGAATTATGTAATCACGACAATTATCAACCATATATATGTATGCATATTAAGATTAAAACATTCCCAAGAAAAGTGTACTAATTAATTCAAACGTTTTCAATCTTCAAAAGACTTAAAAATATATTTTCAACCTTCAAAGTATTTTCCACAAAGGACTAACAAAATGATTAAGCTAACGATGCTCTAAACAACTATGCTCAATTTTCAGTGTTTGCTATATATAAAAGTATGATGCGGTCGACAGACGTATATTAGTTAACAACCATTGACATTTCATGAAGAATATTGATATAGGGCGGTCTAATCGATACATGGGTAGCCTTAGGACTTGCTGTTACTAGTAATACATAAACAATGAATGTTTTACATGATGTATTGTAGACGAAGTAAACAAATGTGTTCCCTATACATAAATGCACTTGTCCATATAAAATATCTAAAATAAAGATCGGGCATCTATTTAATTTTAATTTGTTATATGTAAGTTAAGAACAATTAGTTGGCTACACAAAACATGACACAAGACCAATTGTTGACAGAAACAGTTAAAACAAGACAGGACAAGACATACGCATATAGGAACATATTATTATAAACCTCCAGATTGTAAACGGGCACTTGATTTAATAAAAGTATCAAAATATTGAGGACACCAAGCAATATTATTTGTTTAATAACCAGTGAACCAATAATCCAAACATTTAAAAATGGTGTAGCTAGTGAAGCAGGGGTGGTTTTTGTTTTTAGAACAACCGGCTTTTCTTCCCTGATGGAAGGTCAATTGGTTAAATCAATTTACCAGTTAACAGAGGTTTTACTTTGCTTTGGATTTGAACAAACCATGAATCAACAACCCCTATATATTAATGCATAAAAAAGAAAAGTACAATATTTGAAACGTTTGTTTTATCACGTTTTCAGGAAAAAAACACCTGTTGGATACAATATTTCAATAAACCGTCAGCAATGATTCAGAGCCCTGATCAGTAACTTTAGTTTCTACATAAATTGACATTGATATTACCGCTAAATGTAGACCGATGTGTTTGTTTTTTACGCCTTGTAAAAATTCTAATGATTTTCAATGTATGTGTTGAGAACAAACTTTTGTGCAAGAACAATCTCAACTATCTACGGATCACTATCAATCTGGCATTGGGTGGGATGAAAATAACTGACAAAAATATTTTCTTAAAACACATGAAAAAGGCATTTTAATACAATCAACATATTGTATTTTAAAATTGATATATCAGTTCCATTATTTATTATTTAACATTTTGTTTGTTATGGTTTGTATTATTTTGACGTCTTTGTCAGAATTGCAAGAAAATGTAATGCGCTTTTCTTGTAAACAGTACGTCTAAGTGACGATTTACTTTTTCTTCATAAACATTCGTTGTTCGAAATGTTTTTGTTTTTGTTTATCAAAATCGAGGCAATAAATCACATACGAATAAATGTTCAAATTCCAATTCCAAAAGCAAAGAAAATTAAAATTATGAACTTCCACATGTATACGGAAGACGCGATTTTGGCGTACAACAATTGCTAACGTGAAAATTATCTTACTCCATGCAATACTGCAAAAAATGAAATAAATTCTGTCTTTGTTGGAAATGTTACTATAAGCCAACGCTTGCAGGACATGGAAGTTATATCTGAAAAATAAAATGTGCTTACCATCTATCAGCTTTTTTGTTATTTGTTATTAACATTATAAAAGTAATTTCATTCAAAAAGAAATTTTCCTGGTAAATTCATATCTAAAGATTGAAACTTGATTGTGTTCGAGACTATAGACACTTGATTTTGGCTCCAGTAATGGATTTTAAAAAACTGTTTTAGGTATTTCTGTCAGAGGCTCATTTCTCCAAAACCAATTCTGGTTAATCTCCTATTAACGATGATGCTTTGCACCAAGTGATGAAAAATAGTACTTAATAGTTTCGGAGAATTAATCCAACCAAGTATTGTCTGAATATATCCATCTGAAGCATTTTTCAATTTTATCAATATTTAATGCAAAAACTTTATTTATTTATACTTATTTCAATTATATGTCAGTGCAATTCATTCTACACCGCCAGCAATGAGTCGGACAACATTCAGTCACTTAAATTACTGCATAAATTTACATTATTGCTGCAGCATATTGGCATTTGAAATAGTTAATAATTGTTTATTAGTATTTGCAACGTCCTTGAGAAATCTGGTCATTCATATACAAACTACAAACAAAATATATTGAAATGTCTACCGCATACTATTTATGTTTCAATTGCGAAACACATCGTAACAATGATATTTTCTATTTCGTATTGGACAAGTATGATGTCTATGTACCCAAATTTAACATTCCATAGTTCTGCGTTCCTTCCATTGTCAATTTTGATTAAACACGTGCCGGTTATAGCTTAACAATACGTGCCTACCCTTCCAGAGCACCCGAATTCACTGCCTTGGTACAAATAAATTAAATAAATTATTGATGCTGATATATTGCCTATGATGGCTATCAAAACTTTTATGTATATCTATGTAATAACAAAATAATTACAGTATAACCTGCTATAGAGTCCACCTCCATATAAAGTCCACCTGTCTATAGCAACCAGTCTGAAGTAGCCCCAATGGGTTTTACTATATAATGACCCTGTATATAAAGTCCACCTGTCTAATGTGAATAGAGTCCACCCTTTTCAGTCCCAAATGACTTCTCAACCTGTCTATAAAGTCCACTTTTTCAATCAAATTTTTTAAGTCTTTAGTTTTATAATTTCTTAAAGTTTGTGCAAAAAATCAACTTAATTCTTATATTCTTAATGCATGAAGATTAGAAATATATAATTATTATAATTACAAATCTTTGATCAGTGTATGTTTAGAGAGACATTTAAAGTTTTACCATTTCCATTGTAACAAGTATAGTTTTGAGTTATAATAAGTGGAAATTTAAGAAGAAAAAAACATATAAAGTCATTATTCTCATGTCACTGACTGAAGCCATTAAATCAGAAGGTAGAAATAGTCTTTGTTATTTACAGGTAGTATGTTTTCTGTACCTGTTATCTTAATTAGTGACACCTTACTTCTTAAAAAAACAAAGACAATTAGTCAAGTGTATACTGATACAGAAACCATGTAATCATATGATTAAATACACTTTTAAAATATTTTCTATAATTAACTCTGAAAAGTCAATCAAAAGGTATTTAAAAAAACTATAATGAAAATTATTTTTTAACAATTTTAATAAAATAGTATTTAAATATGTACTACGTATGTTTCACTCATTTGTAAAACAATATCAACAAAACATAATAACTCGTTCATAAGAGGTGACCCTCTATATAAAGTCCACCTGTCTATTAAGTCCACTTTTGCCCAATCCCCTGGGTGGTCTTTATACACAGGTTATACTGTATGTCCAATTCTCCTTCCATTGCAAGGCAAGACTTATAAGGGCCCCTAAAAAGATATATGTCCATCATCACAGTATTGTTGATACGTTTGATTCCAAGATTGCCCTGGATATGATTGACGTTCCATAGTTCTATGTTTGTTTCACTCAATTTTTATGAGATTCATGTCAGGAATAGCTAGCTAAACATTATATGTGCTCATCCTTCCGGAGCATCCAAACTGACTTCCTTGGTGGAAGCACACGCGCCTAACCTAGTTTGCTAGTTTTAAAAGTTTTTATTTTGCTTTGATATTGTGATTTGGGCATGGATTGATATATGTGTTTTGATTTTGCAGATATATACTTGAAATAAAAGATATGTCTTGTGTTTAATTTCTGCTGCATAGTTGGCAGAGCTTGATCTTGCAACGGGAACTTAAAATAACAAATTATTGATTCAGATATATTGTTAGCTGTGGCAATCAAAATTTTATGGTCGTCATCATTATTGATATGTATGATATACTGTAAGTGTATTTTATTTAGCGTGTACGAATTTTAGCGCACAAGAGACCAAAGGCATATTAGCGTGGATTTAAATTAGCGCAAAAGACTGTCCATTGCGCCATTAAATCATACTTTGGAAACGGTCTATACGTAGACACGATCATTTCATCTAAAACCATTCTGAGTATTTTTTATTTCCTATACATGTAGTTCCGTCATCATAGTATTGTTGATAAGTTTCGTGTCTAGTGTTACCCTTGATATATTTGACGTCCAGTAGTTTCATATTACTTACACACAATTTTGATTACACACGTATCGGGCGTAGTTAGCTAAACAGAAGGTGCTTACCCTCCTGGAGCACCCGGTCTCACTTCCCTGGTAGACGTTCACGTTTCTAACCTTATTTGCCGGTTCCAAAGTTTTTACTTTACTTTTGGATTGTGATTCGGCCATGAATTAGTATGCTTGTTTTGATAAATATTTACTTAAACTTTGAAGTCCTCCAACAAAATTATAACCACAACACAGGTAACAAATTTGTCATCAAATCAAGTTTCGGTAAAAATTTTAAGTCAAGCTCGATGATCACTAGTCTCAATAAATCTGGTCATGTATTTTACTATTGTTAAGTACAAAATTCATTCTCTACACAAGTGGCGAGTAAACTAGACAGGAGATGCTTACCTTGACTAAGCACAAAGTTTCACTTCCCGGTTGAAAATTCGCGGTTTTTTTTCATGCTATTTTTCTTTTTTTTTTTACTTTTTGCTTTTAGGATGGTGATTTAAACTTTAAGATGTATGATTGTGTTAAAGTACAAAACATTAAATAACAAACACAATGGATTGTTTTTCCCCAATCTCTAAATCAATTGAAGAGATTGAAATAAAAAACTAAACCAGCACGAATTTTTATTAAGATTAATGCTTTATTTTTCTGTGGTTCTTTGTTTACAGCAAATAGTTCAATTCTTGTTTCAGTGGTAACCACAATAACATATGTCGTTCCTGTGATGACACACCCAGTAGCGATATCCTTTCCTTCTACAAAGTTGTCCACACATGTACGGACGTGCTCCATATTTCTTACAATGGTTCGTACATCTACAAATATATGCACATCATAATATAATTTATGATTGTTAAACGTACATCTTGTTTTTTTTAACTGAGCATTTAACATTTTTTTGGAGTCCCGTCTTTTTTACCTTCGTTTTGTATTAGCATTGTGGAAGCGAGTGGCCTAGTGGTTAAGGCGTTGGACTCATGATTCGAAGGTCGTGGGTTCGATCCCTGGACCGGACGATGTGTTGTGTCCTTGAGCAAGACACTTAATTTCACGTTGTTCCAGTTTACTCAGCTGAAAAATAAATGAGTACCAGCAAAATGCTGGGGGTTAACCCTGCGATGGACCGGCGTCCCATTCAGGGGAGAGTCTTGTACTCTCAGTCGCTTAACGCCACCGAAACCGGGATAAGCTCCGGCCTGATGGGCCTAATGGCTCGGGACAGACTTTAAATTTAAACGTTTGTATTAGCAGAAAACAAAATGGTACCAAAAGGTACCTTATGTATTAATATTGTTATTGCAATGCTTAAAACAAGACTCTCTCTCTCTCTCTCTCTGTGTGTGTGTGTGTGTGTGTGTGTGTGTGTGTGTGTGTGTGTGTGTGTTTACTATTTCGCATAAGGGCTTTACTTACATGCATCTAGTACGTTTGCAGTACCCCGTTACAAATTTCCTTATTCTCTGACAATAACTTCGACACGCTCTTTGTCTTCTAGGACATCCATGCCTAGCGTCTCCTTCATCACCTAAGAGACCTTAAATATTATACAGATGATGCATTTTTAGATGTGGTGTTTTTGATTTTAGTCTAACATGGAAAAAGTCTAATGGAATACCATTTACTTCATCTATAACAAATAACTACGCAAGTCAAACGTCACGTTTCAAACATATTTATAAAACTAGATTCCTTGGCAAATCCATGTCAATAGATTCATTTAAGTATATTCTGGCTGATGTGTACAAAATTGAAAAAAATATCGGTACGAGCAGAAATAATCTTGAAAAATTTATGAAAGAACGGCAGCAATACCACAATACTGTAATAACTTAAATTAATATCTATTTATCATGACTGGACATAGAAATTACATTGTGCTGAATGAGTTTGAAACTATTACTACCACTAATTGTGATTGGGATATATATGTAAAATACTCTCTCTCTCTCTCTCTCTCTCTCTCTCTCTCTCTCCTCTCTCTCTCTCTCATAAAACTTATCCATTATGCAAGTTTATATTGTACTATATATGTTAATTGTTAGAATATGTGAATATTGTTAAAATATAATGAATGTGAATAAAAAAATAAATATTAAAAAAACATTTCAAACATGTAACATCTTACATCCGACTGAAATACGATTTTGTCTTAAATTTACTATGGTTAACATCTACGAATTTGTCAAACTATGCTTTATTAAAATTCATTAAGGATCTTTGTTATAACCAATTGCTTCGACTATAATTTTGATTGTTCATTTCTCAACATTGAAAGCTGAATAAAACCCAAATAAAACACTATTAATTAATTTCATTACTTTTTCTATATTGCGTTCTTAAAATATACAGCGTGATTGATAATGTCACAATATTAAGGAAAAAATGCTTTAGATTTTTTTTCGAGAAAAGGTGTTATTAATTTAGATAGAACAATATCGATTTTTTTCTGTACAACCTGTTAATACAATTAATCCCTTAATTGCAAGTTATATGATACAGCATGTGCTGGTAAGGAATCAGAGCAATTCGCCCCCATTTTCGAAAAAATCGCCCCGATGTACAAACAAAAAAATCGCCTAACACAGGACACGGTATTTTCGCGGGTATATATATGATGAGATTTTGAAAATGAGAGTTGCCCTCTTGACGGATTTCACCTTTGCGGGAGTTTGAGACCGATTCTGTTTATTATTTTACACTTGTTTTTTATAATTTAGAAATATAAATAACCATTTAAATCATAACTGCGTTAGTCATTTGGTATTTCAATGTTTTTCTGTAGTAAAATATTATTTTTTACACGTAAACTATAGTTTTTATTATTTCAAATAACCTAGTTGTAAATGTAAATGAAAATATTATATACACATTGTATATGTTCAACCCTTCGCAATAGGTCTCGTCCTTTTTTCAGTAGCCGTATCACTACTCATGTTAAAGGATATTCTGTCCTGTTTCTTAACATCAATAAACTTAATGTTCCTTTTATATCGTTGTTTTGTGCCTATTCATTATCTTTATTTATTTTTTATTGCAAAATTACATCTCTAATGTTGTTTCCTTACAATTTGCTTTCCTTTTTAAATCAGTGGTACATGAAAGGTTAAATGCGAAAGAACAAAACTATTAATATTTTTCTCAAACTATGTTGTGGTTTTGTTTTCATTCTAAACGTTTTAAAACTGAAATGTGAATTTTTTATTCGAAATAAAAATAAACAACAACAGTGTTGTCAGGCCAGTATCCAATACAAATATATGTATGTTTGAATAGCTTTCTTACCTGTTATCAAAATAACCAAAATAACATAACCCCAAAACGACGACATCTGTAGTAGAGCAAAGTGAAAAAAAAATTCAATTAAAAATTGTAGAACTATTAAAAGCAACAAAGAAGAAGGTCAAATAAAATGAGAGAAATTCAATTGAACCAAAAATAACATAATAGTTAATGAAAGAGCAATTAATATAAAAATCATGACTTGGACAGACATTGAATTTGATAAAGAAATATATTTCAACAGTGTTGTACAGCTATATTACTCTTTTATACTTTGTCGTTTGACAACTAAATCTTTCTACTAAAGAACACACCAGTCCTTTGCATGTATCACGATTATATGTTTTCCGCTCTTTAGTTCTAATTTCCTATTATCCTCAATTTTATTACATGCGTGGCGGTTGGTGGTTTCCCTTCTGAAAAACTCCTGGCCTCACATCTTTTTCTCGGTAGAAGTACGAGTGTACAACTTCTTAATTTTTAAGTTTTTACTTTACTTCATTTGAAAATGGAATGGTAAGCTTGTTTTTAAATGTGAACCAAAAAAAAATCTTCAATATCAAACAGTTACTCGATTATCTATTAGTAGTATGTCGAGGTTTAAGATCACTCGCGCGAATTTATCAATTCATGTCCAAATAAAAATCCTAAAGAAAAATATTTAAAAAAATAAAAACTTGGATATTCAGAGAAATTGGTGACCTTCCACTATGTGTTTATAGACACTTACCTTTTTTATCAACTTACACGATTGATAAATAAACAATGATGTTCATTCCAGGATTTTATATCTTAATAACAGGATATTCAAAATCACATAAAATCAATCATTATACTAAAATGTTAAACAAAACAATCAAAACTTCAGCATCCAGGATTTTTTTGTAACAGATATTGCAAAAACTCGGTGAACCCTGACAGCTCGTACAAAAATATACGTGCTTCAAATCCATAAAAAATACTATTATGAACTGTTCTGTGATTTGCATACGGACATGGATCTCACTAAGTAAATGTAGTTATGATTTAGTCAATACGTTTATTCGTTTGTTGAACTCACTATATATTCTTTATTTTCTCTATATTCTCCTAGTGTTTAATACCATAATTGAAACAGTTAGCGAGCTATCAATGTTAAAAAGGAATTGTAACTTCTTACAGTGTTTATATGATAGGAGAAAAACTTCAAAAAACGATTTATTAGGCTGCATGCTTTTCTGTTGTCTGTACAGGTAGCTCATATTTTATTGTACAGGTAACGCAACAACAGACATTCAACAACCCTACATGAATCGAGTATAAGGAACGCCTTTCTCTAAAAGAATTATTATGAATTAAATCCTACTTTAAAGCAAGGTTTGATTTCACGAAATGTAATATTCAAGCCAAGAAAATTTCATATACATCGAGACAGCAAGGTCATCGCAATGGTTATTTGTTGATGCCTCCTCTGTTTAGAGAAAACCAAGGACCATTGGCAAGCGAACTCACAAACTTTCTCACACTAGGATATGCCATGAGAAAGATCCCTCATTTAAAAGAAATTTTAAAATCTATTGCTTTACGTTTTGTTCAAATACCAATATACAAAATCAGATAATGAGACTAAAGTCTCATCGGTTATGTCCCTTGTCTCTAGACCCCATCCCGTAAGAAACCTCTCAGATTTTTGTAGATTTTTCCCATAAAGATTTAATGTATTTAAAAGCATATTAGTAAAAAAATATTTCCTGTTGCAATTAGTTAGAAATCAAACTGTTAATAACTGGACTATATTTGCTTTTCGTTAACATATGAAATTAAAAAAAACTGCAATATTAAAATATTCAGCATCTAGTATAAAAAATCACAGACGATAAATAATGAACAGAACATTGAATTATTTTATTTAAATTTTGAGCTACCTAGACAGAACAATTAGAGCTTCCTGTACAGTATAATCCATGCTACCTGTACAGTAAACAACTTCCAAAGTGCAAATAAAAATCTTATTTTTATCGATAAGCATTTACAACGTAGTGGTTTCTTAATACTGTGTATCTTTATGCTATACGTGGCCTCGAGAATTGTTTGTTTTAATAGAAAATACAACATATCGGAGAATTTATAGATTTTTGCGACCAGTCGGGGTGTTTTGTTGATTTTTCTCGTGTTCAAGTTTCGTTTTTGTCGAATAAATGCAGATATATAAGATAGCGAGTCCTTGAAATGGTGTACAATTTCCATCGTTAAAAACTCCATAAACGTTTGTTCAAGATATTACAGTATATGCTTAATGTTGGCTAAGAAGTACTACCCAGCCGTTTCAGCCATGTTCATTTTCATTTGCTTCTCGCTTCAGAAAACAGAGGTACTCTACCGACAACTGTACAGTTTGACTGAACAATCGTTCCCACACTGCGAACACATGCCTTTAAAGCTTTTAGACATAAAAATCAATAAATTTTTAATCATGTCATGTATAGTTGTAAAACATGTATTTTGTCGTAATAAATGCCAAATGAGCACCAAAGTACATACCATTTCAGTCAAAAAATAGAAAAGCAAAGATTTTTGAAATACCCATGGGGATTTACTTAGGCACCGGCGTCATTTAAACGACAAGAAGAATAAAACATATGACTTAGAAAAATTGCACTGCACATGTACGAAGATTCAATTTTTTCACACTGGAAAGATCACGTCGTCTGACTAAAGGGAGACTACCTAAACAAAAAACCCAGCAGCTTTGAACAAACAAACTGTAGGAGTAGTTTTTGAGTTGTTAAGAGAAAGAACGTCATTTTTATACTTGCATGTGTAGTTGAGTTATTTGTCGAAAGTCTTCTCATTATATTTAATACTAGTAAGGTCCTGCATATTCATGCGGATCAGCAAGTGATGACAAGTTCACATGTTGTGCCCAATAGTATGCCGATTGTTTGCTGAAAAATTATATCACCAAACACAACAGTTATGTTTTCTATCAAAAACTCTTTTTTTCAACATTTGTTGATAGTATCTTTAGTATATTTTTGTTTGGAATGTTTGTTATATAAATAACGCCCTGCAAAATAAGTCTTGAACAGAATCGGAACAAATAATGTAAATTGAATAATCCAAAACAAACATACGAATCCATGTCCACACCACAATTTTCCAAACCAAAATTGTCTGTCCCATCCACTAAACTCAGCAACATTTTGATATAACAAAAATATTCATTTTCAGATTAGGCATCGGCAATATTATAACCACAACTCTGAAAATCAATTTGATTTTTTTAAACAGATTTCTGGTGAAAGCAGCGATTTTAATATTCACTTGTCTCAGTATATTTGACCTGGCTTTGTTTTCTTGTTTGATGTTCGATTGTTTTTTTGTATTGACTATTTCAAAGTATATATTTAGGTTACGTAGTGATTTTGTACACACGTGGCGAGTGTAGCTACCAAGTCAAGGAAATACAGTCCAACCTGTCTTAAAGACCACCTGCTTATATAGCCAGTAGAATTGTATCCAACTAGTTCTTTAGATATACTATTTAAACCTGTGTAAAGGCCACCTCCCCATAATGACAATTTTACTGGCTATCTTGGGTGGCATTACAGACAGGTTTGACGGTAGGTGCTTACCTTGACGGAGTATCCAACCTTACTTCGCTGGTGGAAGATCACATTTCCAACCGAATGTGTCAGTTTTCAACTTTTTATGTTGCTTTTCGGCTAATAGTTTAGAGATGGACCTGTATGTTTGTGTTAGATTATAAAACATAAATTATAAAACCACACTTGCGAAATCATATAAAGATGTTGAATTAATAAATTAAACCGGCTGGAATTCTTTTTCAAGATTAATGCTTTATTTTTCTGATTTTTTTTTTTTTTTTTTTTTTTTTTTTTTTTTGTTCTATGCTTCTTTGCTTACAGTTACTAGTTCAGTCCTTGCTTCAGTGGTAGCCACAATAACAGATGTCTTTCCTGTGATGACACAACCAGTAGCGATATCCTTTCCTTCCACAAGTTTGTCCACACATGTACGGCCGTGCTCCATATTTTTTACAGTGATTCGAACATCTACAGATATATACACATCATAGACTAAAACTGAAAGTTAAGCGTAATTTTTTGTCTTTTGAACAGAGAATTAAACATTTGTTTTAGAGTTCCTTCTTTTTTATTACCTTGGATATCGCATGGTTCATTCAATTAAATGAGAGATATAATAACGCCATAGGTTAGCTTTAAAACAAACGGTGCCAAAAGGTTCCTCATTGTATAGCTTTGCTTAAAACGACACACATACACTTACACAGCCTCTCTCTCTCTCTCTCTCTCTCTCTCTCTCTCTCTCTCTCTCTCTCTCTCTCTCTCTCTCTCTCTCTCTCTCTCTGCGTGCGTGTGTGTGTTCGTGTTTACTCTTTCGAATAAGGACTTTACTTACATGCATCTAGTACGCTTGCAGTGCCCTGTTACATATTTCCTTGTTTTTCTGACAATAACTTTGACACACACTTGGACTTCTCGGACATCCATGCTTAGCGTCTCCTTCATCTAAAAGGACTTAAATATTATAAATATTTAGACATGTTGTATTTTTGGTTTTAGTCTAGCATCGAAAAAGTCTAGTCGAATACCATTTACTTCATCTGTAGCAAATGACAACACAAGTCAAAAAAATACATTGCAAACATGTAGACATCTAATCTGACATCTGAATGACGTACAAATTTATCTTAAATTTATCTACGAATTTGTCAAACTTTGCTTTATTTAAATTCTTTAAGGATTCATGTTATAACCAATTGCTTCAACTATAAATTCGATTGGTCATTTCGATAAATTGAAAGCTGAATAAAACCTAAACAATAAGGCACTATCAATACTCCTATTTATATTGAATTCTAAACCTATTTAGCGTGATTGTTGAATGTCACAATATAAGGAAAACATGCTGTAGATTTTTTTCCAGAAACAGTATTTTTAATCTAGATAGAACAATATCGAATTCTTTTTTCTTATACAACCTGTTAAGATATTGAATCCCAGTGAAGCATAATTGCAAATTATATAACACAGCATGTGCTGGTAATTGCTGTACTAAAAGTTAGAACCCAATTTGGCATACATATCAAACCCTAGGATCAAAGAAACTCTATACAGTACACAGTATTTTCGATGGTATATATGGTGATATTTTAAATGCGAGTTACCCTTTTATAACTACCCTCTGAATTTCACTTTTGCGGGAGCTTGAAACCCATTCTTTTTGTTATAACCATTTAAATTATAACTGAATTAGCCATAACGTATTTCAATGTTTTTCTGTAGTAAAATATAATTTTTACACGTAAAGTGTAGTATTTATCTTTTCAAATAACCTAGTTGTGAATGCTAAATGAAAATGTCTTATACACATTGTGTATGTTCAACCCTCCGCAATAGGTATCGTCCTTTTTTCAGTAGCCGTATCACTACTCGTGTTAAAAGATATTCTGTCCTGACTATTAACATCATAAAACTTAATGTTAGTTGTATATCTTTATTTTTGTGCCTTCTTTGTTATTGCAAAATTACATTCCTGAGGTTATTTTGCCATTGTGGTTGGTTTTCTTTCTGCAGGTTAAATACATACGAATTAAACTATTTAATACTCTGTTGTAGTTATAATTTCATTCCAAACGTTTTAAAATTAAAATGCGAAGTTTTAATTCGAAATAAAATAAACAACAGGGTTGTATGTCCTTTTCTAAATACAAGTACATGTATGTTTGAATAGCTTTCTTACCTGTAATCAAAATAACCAAGATCACATAACCCCAAAATGATGACATCTGTAGCAGAGTAAAGTAAAAAATGCTACAATTAAGAAAGGAAGAACTATACAAAAGCAATAGTAACCACCGAGAAGGCCAATTCGATATAACTGGAGAAATTCAATGTGTCCAAAGACAACATAAAAGTTAATGGAAGAGCACTTAATATAAAAATCATGAATTTGAACAGACTAGATTAAATGAAAAAACATATTTCGACAGTGTTGTTATAGCAATACTGGAAAACCGTAAACTTACTTCTTTTATGATCTGCCCCACTTAAACACAAACATCTAAACTCTTTTACCACAGAATAAACTAGCCCCATGGGTGCATCATGAAAAGTCAATATTTTTTGTTTTATTTTTCTTACCACTAGTTCCAAGTTGCGTTTATTTTCAATTTTATTACACACGTGGCGGGAGAAACAAACTAAACAGGAGGTTCTTACCCTTCCGGAGTACCGGGCCTCATTTCCATGGTGGAAGTATTTAACTTATTTGCCAGTTTTCAAATTCGATTGGTAAGTTTGTTTTTTATGTTAATCACAAAAAATCAATATCAAACAGAATTGTCGATTATCTTTTTGTTAATATGTCAAGGTATATGATTACTTCTACTTCGAGATGAAGAAAGATATGGCATACATAGAAAATCGCTTATAACTTCGCATGAAGTCATTGAACGTCAATAAGTACCACTGCGTCAATGTTCCCAAAACCTAACATCTTGACCACATTAAATCAAAGACAATTATATTAATCCATGTCGAAGTCAAAACCCCCCAAAAAACTAAGATATCAAGTTAAACTGGTAAACATCTACTATGTTTATCTATAGGGACCTACCTTTTTCATTAACTGGTTGAGAAATAAACAATGGTGTAAATTCCAGGATTTTATATCTTAATAACAGGATATTCAAAATCACATAAAATCAATCATTTTACAAAAATGTTAAATAAAACAAGCAAAATCTCAGCATCCAGGATTTGTTTTGCAACAGATATTGCAAAAACAAAACATTATTGTACACTGGCAGGAAGTACAAAATAGTAACTGTCATTAATTATCGTAGCTAGCGTTACATAATGCATAATGCATTTATATTTTGCATATTTCACGTAAAACCAAATCAAATAAACATCAAACCTCTTCATTTCATTATATTGCGTATCTCTTTTTTAACATAACTGAAATGTTTGTATCCGTGATTATATCATCAGTGTTTTTCATATTTTGCTTGAACATGTAAAATTACATCAGTATCTTCAATAAATATGTTCCAGTTTGAAATTAACGTTTCCATACGTTATTGTCGAAAATTTTTCAACATCTTCTAAACAGTTTTGGTTTCATAATTTTGGTCCAAGCACTACTAATGTGGAATTGCATTCTGAAATGGCCATCTAGTGCTGTAAAATTAAAACTGGTATAATTTAAAACTTCATTGTTTATTTGAAAGTCAAAATACGCCAATTAGAGTTGAGTTGAGTAATGGCGTTTAATGTCCCAGTCAAGAATATTGTACTTATATTGAGACGTCGTCAGGTGTAAGCGAAGGTGAAGAAACTTTGCCTGTGCGTTGCGCTGATGGCATTATATAGCAGGTTTCTTTATCGTGCCAAGCCTACCGTGGCACGAGGCCTCGTTTATTTTAAGTTCCATTGCTGAAGAACCTGACTTCTGTTCCGTAATGCCGAGTGCTAAAAGAACAGTCACTACACACTTTTGGCCAGACTCTGCCGTGGTTCGAACCAACTACCCCACCCCACTTACGGGACAAGCCCTCTATCAACTAAGCTATCACAGTAGTAATGTATACTTGTTCAAGCGTGTTGTCTATTTAAACAAAAACAAATTGCCATAATGCTGTACAGATCTACTTCAAGTAATTAAAATAGGTCTTAAATGGGTACAGTGTTTTGGAAATTGCATGGTAGCTTTTTAGCAAATTATACTGAAATATTCCAATCAAAATTTCAGAATGTCTACATTCATTTTCGTCATAATATCACTTGCCTTTCTGTAAGACATGCAATTACTGTTCAAATAAATCTACTGACTTAACGTACCCGATAATTAACGGCAAAAGAATCACACAAAAAGCACAACAATGATCAACAATAAAGTAAAACCTTTCTATAAAGGCCACCCAAGAGAACCATTGAAAGTGACCTTTATGGGGAAGTGGCCTTTGTATACTGGATTTAAACAATATGAATAAAGAACCATAGAGATACAATTATACTGGCCTTTATAAGCAGGGTGGACTTATTAGCTTAAACAATCATCAATCATGATCTTTGGATCTTTAAAATCATTTTGGGGATTTTTATTTATAAAAAAAATAATTTAATAAAGGGAATATATTCCAAATCCTCCAAAAACTACGGTCGACTCCCTCATGCAAAGTATTTCCTTAGTTAAATTTGTTAAATATATTTGGGTCCTATGTGTACTTGTTCAACCCTTGAAAAAAGTTAGATTTACAATTTTGTTCCAATCAATATTGCTGAGGAATTGTATTCCGAAATGGCCGTCTAGTGCTGTAAAATTACACTGTAAGATGGATATGAATGTTTTACATTTATCGGAGACAACTCAGAATCAAACCATAAATAAAGGATTTGTATTTTAAAGCTTAAAGATTAGTGACAAAATAAGCGTATCGTTTATGAGTAACCACTGTCATATAAATGTGCTTTATAGAAGTATTTTATACAAAATATATTTGGCATCCGATAGTTCTATGTTTCTACCATTTTCAATTTAGGTTTTACATGTGACGGATGTAGCTAGCTAGACAAGAGATGGTTTCCCTTCCGGCTCACTTCCTTCGAAGTGGCAGTTTTTCCTTTGCTTTAGCAATTGTGGCTTTGGCAAAGATTGCTATGTTTGTGTTTGAGGATGTAGTATTTTCATTTTTTTTTTTTTGTATCATTTTTGCATGAAAGTAATGTACTTAGTACGTGAACACGAACGTATGTTGTCGAAAGAGATAAACATTGCCACCGTTATATAAAGTATATAACGTATCTTATGAATAACTATACTTAAAGTATCCAAAACAACCGTATATAATCTAAGCTGTCTCTAAGGCCACCTCTATATAAGGGTCACCTGCTTATAAAAGCCAGAAAAATTAGATCAAAGTTGTTCTTTATTCATATTATTTGAACCTGTATACAAAGCTAACTTTTACTGGTTCCCTTAGGTAATCTTTACAGACAGGTTTGACTGTATAATGAATTGTATCTTGATATTGGTTAAAGTAACCAGAAACAAGACACAACGTGAAATGCTTAGACCACCTTTGGTGAATAAAAACAGCTATACAGTATTCGCTTCTTTTAATATGAAGTATCTTTCAACCAATGGCCACTTAACACGTACACATAATATAAAAAGTGATAACGTTGCAGCCCTTTAGTTGTATTAGGCATTATTTTGTCATTAAATTAAACACTCATCCAAAATCGGGCGTTTTATAATCAGTTTTTGCCAAAACGAGTTTGCCTGTCTTGTTTTTTATTGTTCCTTCCAATTACTTTTACCATTTCGTGTTTTGGGGTGCTTAAGTGTTGCAAAGAACATAAATTAAGTTTAAAAGTTAACATCTGCTATTATAATAAACAAAAAAGAGTACTAATATCTTGGCATATTGATAAGGCAAGCATTTGGTACCTTTTTTGAATGGTATTGAGCATCTGATAACTCGAGTCATTGTGTCTAAGTCTGGTATTTGATGGCATACAAATACCTAAGTGGTTCATTCATCTATGGTAGATGGCTATTGTTATGCGATGTTTTAATTTTTTATGTAATATATTAAGCAAATATCTAACGAGAGAAAGTTAAAATAAATTAAGTTTTTGTACACATCAGCTTAACTGTATGCCGGAGTAAAACTATGCGCCATTGTTGCCGAAGTTTCATTTTTCGTATGGAGAAGAATTGATCCAGAACCTTGTTAAATCTAGAGAGAAGATTGTCGCCAAATGAGTCAACTCTAAAATGAAGTAATATTTATTGATAATTCTAAATCTGGTGCTTAGTGGCATGTCATCTATCCTAGTGAGCTTGAAATAAAAGATACGACTGATTTTTAAAGTAATGCTTCATATTTAGACCTACTCCACAATCATGTCCCCCACAAAAGATTACATTTGAGGCTATCGGCAAAATCGGTTTTGTATGTTCTTGTTTAAAAAGTATTTGACTACGAATACATATATACAATTTAGTTGCAAATTTTTAATATTCCAAACCGTTAAAGATAATACCCAACTTCAGACAAAACCATGATTTTTCTGGTTACGCGTAGCTGCACATTTCGGTTACAGAATAGTGACTTTAGAAAGAGGCACCACAATGACGAGAATTAACTTGCATAATTTTGTTGGGTTCCACTGTACTAACTACAAATATTGAGACACATAGTTACGATACAGAATAGTGACTTTAGAAAGAGGCACCACAATGACGAGGATTAACTTGCATTATTATGTTGTGTTCCACTGAACTTAATACAAATATTGAGATCTCTATTTTATATTAATGTTGTATTCTATTTTTGAATGGCATTCGAATATTTTTATAAAGTTATATTTTTTCATTTAAATTCTTTCATGATTTTACGATTGAAAAAATTACACCATTTACACACTCATATGCACACACAATCACACACATAAAGTCATATTTTATTCATTGATGAACAAGAAGTTATAAATTGAACAATTTTATAAATAAAAACCATTACTAAAACATCGAAAAATTCACAGATCATGGTATCCTGTAAGAATTCAACAGCCTATATGCTCAAACAAACAATAATTCTTCTTAAACTGTATACGATGCGAGAGTACCAGATATATCTTTAAATCCTACTTACGTTAATTAAGTGCAATGTACAATGTCTACATGTGCTTTTCTGAGTTCTTTACGAAGTTTATACTCGTACAATCTACAATACCGCAAGTCATCAAAAACAAACATACTAATTCATGTCCGAATCCCAATCCAGAAGCAAAGTAAAAACTTTGGAACTGACAAGTCAGGTTAGACACGTGGACTTCCACCAGGGAAGTAATGCTGGGTGCTCAGGAAGGGTAAGCATCTCTGTTTAGCTAGCTACACCCGCCACTTGTGTAATCAAAATTGTGTGAAAGGAACTATGGGGCGTCAATTATATCTAGGACAGTCCTGAAAACAGACATCAGTCTGAGACATCAAACTTATCAACAATACTGTGATGACGGCCATAAAACTTTTTGAGAGTCTTGATAAGCCTAAGCTTGTAATATCCCTGAGTCAACAAGCAGCCTGCTTCGTTGTACAAAGTCCCAGTAGTGGAAACATTTGACATTTAGTTATAGAGTTAAATTTCAGTTTTTATATATATATTAAAGAATTAAACAAAAAATAACCATTTGACTTTTTATTGTTTTAATCAAAGTTCAAAAACTAATCCATCAAATATTCAAATCTAGTTGACGCATCCTACTTCTTCGATAGGCTCACATCGTTTGACCTCATCATTCCAGGCCTTTTCGTCTATACACTCACTGATGAAGGCCACGCCTCTCTCACAGTAGACATACATTCGACAGTTGCCCGGATGTTTAAATAGTCCATTGTTTTTCATTCGACATAATTCCTCAATTTCTGTAAAAAAAAAAAAAAAAAAAAAAAAAAAAAAAAGAAAAGAAAATGGCAATTTTAAATTATAATTGTTTAATGACTAACTTAATATTGAATGATTTAAATATCAGTTTTATTACCGTCATCACAGTATTGTTGTTAATTTTGATGCCTCTGTATCCAAAAATACCCTGGATATATTTGACGTCCATCAGTTCTTTGATGCTTTTTAGGAATTTTGAATACACATGTGGCAATGTAGCTAGCTAAACCTTCTTGAGTACCCGGCCTCACTTCCCTGGTGGAAGTTCAAGTTAACCTGATTCGTCAGTTTCAGAATTTTTACTTTGCTTTGAAGATTGTTATTTGGACATGGTTAATTAGTATGTTTATTTTGATATTAATAAACTTTATCATCTTAACCAATTCGAATTAAAATTGTATAATTTCTAGATTAAATACATGAGTTTATTCTGTAAATTTTGACGGAGTCTCCATTGACAATATTACAAGTTATTACAACTGTTTCCAATGCTTGACCGTGTACAGTTTGCTTGCCCTTGAAGTCTGTTTATTTTTTATTACCAGATGCGGTGTCTGCTAAGCGTTTGCCAGGAACACTATGTCCAACATTGATTGAAGCTCCAGATTCTTTGTTGTATGAGGCACCAACAGAGTGTCCACCGGCAGAAGCAGAGCCGCTGACCGTAACACTTTTGTCTTTGAAATTGTAGGATCCGCCCCCTGTTACAGTGACACCCCCAACATCAACACCACCCTCAATACCAGCCGATACGCCTTTATCCTTATCGTAAGCAACAGATCCGCCAACATGTGCTATTCCAACATTCTTACTGTATCCAACTGAGCCACCGGTAACTTTACCCCTTGAGTTGGTATTTACACTACCGGAAAAGCTTCCAGCGGGTGTGTTTACTGTAACCGAGGTAGAAGTACTTCCGGAACTGTCTGTGTTGGTGCTGATGCTTCCACCGGCATGAGAACTAAACCACCGCTTGCGTCTTCTCTTTTCTATGAATATTGTAAAAAAAAGTTTCTTAGTTCTTTGGTGTAAGAGCATCCGGCATCGCTTCGCAGGCTGGTGGAAGTTCACGTGTCTAGCCAGACTTGTCAGATTCAAAGTTGTTACTTTGCTTCTGGATTGTGATTCGGGCATGGATTAGTATGTTTGTTTTTGGTACAACATTACTTTACTCCAGGAAACGGTTTGTCTTTAAATGGCTATAACCCTTTTATGTGAACGTCCTTGTCCACATCATTTTTGACAAATAAAATATTAAAGTTGGCCGTGAAAATTTTGGAGAATATACCATTGCAAAACGATGAACGGCGTTTGGTAAGTATAGCTAAACCTGTTTTAAACTTGCAGTACTAGACGACAGTTGCAGAATATATTTTCTTGTTAGTAGTGCCCGAAATATTAGTGTGGAAATCCAATTTTTGATGATGTTGAAATAATAAAAAAGAAGGATCAAAATTTATTTTACCAAATCTATCTCAGACAATTTTTTTAAACAAAAGCTTACTTTTCGAGAAAGATTAACAATGTTTATCTGACAATACAATGTATTGTCTCCTGGGTTAATGATATCATAATTACTCGTCAGAGCATGCGAAACATAAGCTATAAACATGAAATAGATTTATCAATTTTATGGCCGTCATCATAGTATTGTTGATAAGTTTGACGTCTCTGTGTCCAGGATTGCCATGGATTTATTTGACGTCCCATAGTTTCATGTTCCTTTCACACAATTTGGTTACACACGTGGCGGGTGAAGCTAGCTAAACAGGGGGTGCTTACCCTTCCGGAGCATCCGGCCTCACTTCCATGGTGGAAGTTCACGTGTCTCGCCTAACTTGTCAGTTTGAAAGTGTTTACTTTGCTTCTGGATTGTGATTCGGACGTGCATTAGTATGTTTGTTTTTGACTTATACATCAATTAGTGTGTTATATTATTTGAAATAATATATTTGACTTGTATAATACACCCAGATTAATCTGAGGTAATCTTACCTGGACATGCCTCTTTACATTGCCTAGCTTCTCAAATTATTTGTCTGTTGGGTGTGCTTTTTGCTCGAATCTTTATACCAGCCCCACAATTTGGCAGACACGGACTCCACTGAGCCAAAGAACTGTGCTTGAGATCCCCTGCATACGAGAATAAAAATCAGAAAAAGAATTCAATAAGATTAACACTGGTATAATATAAAATGCTTATAGACTAAACATCCCAGATGATATCAGGAATTGAGAAGGTAACACTTTTATATTTTAAGATATATACTATTATCCTAATTTGCTGCAAGTAAAAATCTTATATGCTCAGAATGTATACTCCTTCATGCAAAATATTTCCATAGTTAAACTCGGTTAAATATATTTTGGTCAATTTTTCAGAATTATACGACTTGGGTTTGAATCTCATTGAAGGTTACTAAAAATATTCTATTTAAATTTTATTTTAAGTTTTTAACCTAATGTACTGTAACATTGCATATATTATTACCTGGACATTCGTCAGAGTAACACGTATTTAAGTCAATGTCTATCTCAGATCCAACACACGGAGGTTCAATACACCTTCTACGTCGTGACCTATACGTATATCCTGGACCACACTTGGATGTACACAACCCATAGCTACTCCATGGACTCCATTCACCCCAATCGCCGACTGAAATCAGATTATGTTATGATAAATGAATCGTCCAGTATTACTAAACTGATACAACAGTCTCCAAAACATATTTATTGACAGTTGGAAAATTTATCAGTTTCTAAGTCAGTTAGCAAAGGTAGCAATTTTTAAATTTTAAAAATCCAGAGTGCACAACTACTCATGAGTTAATATTCTTGTAAAAGAACATTTAGTTCGAATTCACTTCTGGACGAGGCAAAGCATTCTACTATTTTGGGGAGACTTGATAAAGGCTTCAAAATACATTAAAATTCACCCACTTCAAAAATATATCAAACACGAGGCGTTATTTATCATAACTACTTGGGATTCAACAATCAACGCTATTCTAGGCTCCATACAAACAAAATACATTAGTAGAAGAAACAACATTCAGTAATGTGCAATTTTCAGTTTCAAATATCGCTTTCATCTTTGAAAAAGAAACAGAAATATATCTATCGTTCCGGGCGTATTTATCATTCCATAATAACTGTTTATGTGAAAATATTCAATAATCTGAATTAGGAAACTTAGGATTATGACTTGGACATACGCCAATATGTATGTGTTTAATTTCATGCTCAGATTTGGTATGCCGCTCACAAAAAAAGCAGTTGTCCAGTCAAACCGATTACGATTGTCAAAGCAATTAATGTAAATATTAATCATTTCATTGATTCAAGAGATCAATATTTAACTTGTTCCAGTAACATAAAAATGATAAATTTGGATTAGTAGCGCTTACATAATTTGGTACCATACGGTTGATTGTTCATTAAATCTTAAACATTAAGCAGGAAGTATAAAGTGGCCTACTATTGGCATGGCTTTAATATAAGTATTTCATGTAAAAATAAATAAATAAATAATAATTATTATTTTTATTATTGAGAGATTACGGAACTGGGTATGTCGTACGCAGTCTAATACTTTAGGCGAAATCTGCAACATGCCTTCAGCTTGTAGTTTACAATGACTAGACACATGTCATACTGACAAAATTGTATTAGAGTGAAAGAAGTTGTTGAGTTTTTATCATATTTGCACATTTGAGAAAAATTTATATTCGAGCGAGCAAGGGTATTCGATCTATCAAAGTTTTTTAAATTATATAGGAATTGATATTAAAGGGTTTGATCGGGACCGGCAGATAACTTCAAGTTATTACGGGTATTGGAGGCATCGACGTTTAGGTGATCGAAGGTCTACTCTATTTATTTATATGGCCTTTTGTTATCATATAAAAAATCGATCATAAGCACACCGGGAATGGACAATTTAGTAAGTCTTCGATCAGAAAAGTGAGGTCGGGTGCTTCAAAAAAAAAACATTAAGACGCGATTTTACCTGATCTCTCATCCCGTTCTATTTCATATTGTTCTGTGTAACAAAGACCAAATGATAGACAGAATACCGCAACTTGAACAAACTGTAAAATATTAGAAATTACACGTGTATATAACATTTATTGATAATTGCTAAAGCGACTATGGACACACCAGTGGCGGACCCAGGAATTTCAGAAGGGGTTTATTTTGGTTGTATGTAAGAACACACAATTAAGGGGCGTCAAATTGGTGTCGGATTACCCTTAGACATTTTGGAAGTGCACTCAGTAGGCAATACTTTTGTAATGCAAGAAATATACTATTGCATAAATTTGGCCCTAGTTAAGATCTAAAACAAAAAAACCTAAAGAAAGTATACTCCTTAATGCAAAACATTTTCTTTGATAAATTTGGTAAAGTATATTTCGTTTCTTTTTTATATTCAACCTCAAGAATATTTTTGTATTTCAAAACGGCCCTTCTAGTGTTATAAAATTAACACAGTTATAATATGTAAAATAAATACATGTGGTCTCAATCAGAGTTTTATAGAACAAAAACATAAAAAATGTAGATACTATAGCCCCGTCTGTGAAATTTCGGCAGTGTTTTAAGCAGGGGTGTGTAATGGGTTATGATACCGCATGTGTATGTATATTCACGCCGCTATGCGTTCATTGTCAAAACTAAATCTGTTTACATTATACAGACTTTTCCCCTTCCATGTTTATAAACACTATGGCATAATATCGCGAACTGATTGTAATATCAAAACTAAACCCAGTGATATACCTCAGAAAAAATATGAAATACAAAATGAAATAAAGTCATTCCATGAAAGCATGTATATTCATTGTCGAAATAGAGCTTTTGTTTTATAATGTTTATATAATATTCAACTCACCAGTTTTCCAAGAGACATGGTTTTTCGTAGTGTCACTTCGAAATGCACTTTGAAGTATTTTTGTCGACTTTATATATCATATATATTGTCATTTGAAACACGCCTTATATTAACACTTCAATATATGATTGACATATAAATTGATAACTCATTGGTATTTTTGGAAACTCAAATACATGTATTTGTAAATATTATGTCATGATTTTTACATGTTATTACGCATGTATAAAACGGTAATTTAAAAAGGGAAAATTTTCACCCGGATGTGTTCTATACAAAAAGTGTATTTGGTATACCAGTAATGATTGATAAAACCTCCGGTTACAAACAATCATCAAAAACAAGCATACCATAATAACTCATGTCCGAATCACAACCCCAAAGCGAAGTGAAGCCTTGAAACTGACACATTAGGTTCAACATATGAACCTCAACATGGGGAGTGAAGTCGGGTGCTCCGGAAAAGTAAGTACCTTCTTTTTAGCTAGCGTCTTACCCCCACGTGAAATGAAGGAACATGAAACTGTGAGACGTTAAAAATAAATCCAGCGTCATTATTGGATAAAGAGATGTCATCTTAATGAACAATTTTGTGTTGACGGCCTTAAATTTTTTGAGGTACTTTATAAGTCTAGGCTTGCAATATCCGTGCTTGAACAAATTATTTGTAAGCCGTTTGGTTCGTTGTATAAAGTTCCTGCATCGGGAACAAGCTTGACTATAGTGTATGAATTGTGAAACGAAACAAATAGAGTGTATAGTAGAAGCATGCATATCGCTGCCTAGAAAAGGAACATGGAAATAGAAAATTTAAGTCAGCTCGTTTGTCATAAAGGAGGCCCAATGTTCTGACAAAGTCTATCCCACCCGTCAATTCTGCTTTTGTTTATACAACACATCTTTGTAGGAGTGATTTTATTATTCCTTTTTCACTTAGGAGTTGCAGTAATCTCAAAATAAATTATAATTTTATTGAATATATGGTACAGTAATTATTATAGAATTATTAATTTGCTTGCCATGGCAACAACTCTATTTCAAAACAAAGCTGTAATAGAAGCCAAAGTATTATATCATCATTTACAAGCATAGTTAATCAACATTGACCTGTCCTTTTGACCTTTCATTAGAATATTCTTATAGGACGGTCCACCCAGTAAATGGTCTACGTGTTATGTTATGATCTTAGTTAATACATATACAGTGCACAGGTTTATTCTATGAGGTGAGTATATCTCATGATGTATACAGAATAAACACACGTGTTTCCTATTCGTAGATGTACTTGGTCCGTGATAAATATTTAAATAAAAGGTCAAGCGGACATGTCAAAGTTGTTTGCCTTTAGGGTTTATGATTGACCGATTGTACCTTGAATAGAAAAGATTTTATAGCAAAGAATGATTAGCTGGTAATATCAAACAATCTAGTCTAATTCTTGAATTCGTTTGTCATTCAATTTACAGCTGATGATGCCAGCATCCTACATTTGATATTATTTCTCATAATTAATTAAATTGGGTATCCAGCTGGATAACAAACGTGGTGGTGATTCTCAACTTTCTTTTTGCAATTCAGCAATATATCTGTTTTTCAGTTTTAAAGTTCTTACTTTGCTTTTGAATGTGGTTTAGACATGGATTGGTATGTTTCTTTAAATTAAATATTTACAATTGCAATATCTTTCCTTCAATAAAGTATTTGACATCAACTATAATTTGTATCTTTATAAAGACATTGCTCCACGCGCTACCTTATGACGTCAGATGTCAAATGCTTTCGTTGACTGAGAGGAGCCGATCCATTTTATGAGAAGGTGTACCAACATCGTATTTCAAAATTGTTTTCAAATTAAAATGAAAAATGTAAGGCGGCAATAGATAAATATTTATAAATATTGTAAATGTAAGAAATAAGGTAAATTTTATGTGTCTTTATGAACTTGCAAAGTATAATGGACTTTCTCAAATTTTCAATTTTTCAATTCTTAAATTGTATAATACACTGCAACGATCAGGCAGTTAAGGAAGACACTTTAAAAAAAAGATGTCACGTGTCAAGTCAGGCATGGCACGTTAAAGTATCCTCCCTGTATATTGCCCTGAGAACAGTGCCAAGGTTAAAATTTTGCCACTATCTATAGCCGGTGATGTCTCGATATATTAAGTGAAATATTCTTGATCAATCAATGAATTTAAGTCTTGACGGGCTTCAATTCCTTCCGATGGACTGACTTCTCATTAAAAGAAGAGCATAATCGCTTTTCACTTATTAGGTGTCAGTATCGACGTCAAAATCGTAAGACTAAGATTAAAAAATTATAGTTTTAATTGTGAAGATTTATCTGTTCAATAATAAAACAAAAATTAACTATTTCATTATTTGATTTTTTATTAGATCATTTCTATCACACTCCGAAACATCTAGTACATGGTAGATCCAAAATTCAAATCTAGTTAACGCACCCTACTTCCTCGATAGCTTCGCATCGTTTGACCTCATCATTCCAAGCCTTCCCGTCTATACACTCACTAATAAAGGCCACGCCTCTCTCACAGTAGACATATAATCTGCAGTTGTCTGGATATTTAAACAGTCCATTTCTCTCCATTTGACATAGTTCCTCAATTTCTGAAAAAATGGAATGACTTTTCTAAATCTATAACTGTCTTATTGACAAAGTTTATAATACTTAACTTCACTTCCCAGGTAGAAGTATTTACTTTGATGTTTGGATTTTGTTTTAGGCGTAAACTGATGTTTTTAATTATGATTAAACAATCTTTATCGTAAAAATAAATTCAATTTCAACAGTAAATATCTAGTTTTTACGTAGTCTCTCTTGAGATTTTTTTTATTATTTTATTTTACACTTTCTAAACTCCTAAAAGTTTGATCTAGTATGCATGAATCAGCTTAAAGAATCTATTTTGAGTGATACTTATCCAATGCAGAAAACATAATTAATAGAAGTTTATTGTTTTTGAAAAAATAACGTTGTTCTGTTAAAATTTATAACATATTTCTAAGATTGTCCTTGAATTTGTGTGTGCTATTTAACAACTCAGAAGCATAATTAACTAGATTATCTTATAAAAACCTCTATCATGTTAAAATGTTTGCTATTCTTGTGTGTAAATAGTTAGCTGTTTCTTGAACTATATTTTCAATTACCAGATGCTGTATCTTCTAAGCGTTTGCCAGAAACACTATGTCCAACATTGATAGAAGTTCCAGAGTCTGTGTTGTATGAGGCACCAACAGAGTTTCCACCGGCAGAAGCTGAGCCGCTAACTGTAACACTGTGGTCTTTAAAATTGTAGGATCCACCCCCTGTCACATGGACCCCTCCTACATCAACACCACCCTCAACACCAGCCGATACACCTTTATCCTTATCGTAACCAACAGACCCGCCAACATGTGCTATCCCAACATTCTTACTGTACCCGACTGAACCACCGGTAACTTCTCCATTTGAGTTGGTACTTACACCTCCAGAAAAGCTTCCAGCGGGTGTGTTCACTGAAGCTGAGGTAGTAGTACTTCCGGAACTGTCTGTGCTGCTGCTCACGCTTCCACCAGCATGAGAACTAAACCAACGCTTGCGTCGTCTCTTTTCTATGAAAAGTGTAAAGAAAGGTGTAACATACAATATTATTTTCCCAAAACTGTTGTTTTTAAATGAGACATAACTCTATCATTCGTGCAAATATGAACGCTCATTAAGACATCATTATTGGCGAATACAATTTAAAATTTTTCCGTGAAAGTTTTGGAGAATATACTCTGCAAACTGTTTACGCGCAACAAACGGTGTAAGTTAATTATTACCAAACCTGTCTTATTGTGTAATTTACAGTACTAGACCACCGTTTCGGATATTTTTTCTCATTAGAAGTGCGGACAAAAGTGTGGAAAACCATTTTTTAATGTTGAAATAATAAAATAGAAGGATCAAAATTAATTTTACTAAATCCACCTTAAATCCACCTTATACAATACATTGACTGATACCTTAGTTTCCAAGGATCAAGGCATAATTGTGATCAACAATCTTTATCTGACAATACAATGTAATATACACTATGTTAACGATATCATAATTACTCGTCTGAAATTAGCTATCAACATGAAATAGATTTATACATCAATGAATGAGTCATATTATTTGAAAAATATATTTGACTTGACGTTTAATATACTTGGTAAAATATATTTTGGTCCTTTGGGTAGCTTTTCAAAATTTTCAAAAATATTTTGGTTTCATAATTTTGGTCCAAGCACTACTGATGACAAATTGTATTCCAAAACGGTCGTCTAGTGCTGTAATATTAAAACTGGTATAATATGCAATACCAAGTTTAATCAGAGGTGATATTACCTGGGCAGGCCACTTTACACTGCCTAGCTTCCCAAATTAATTGTCTATTCCGTGTGCTTTTAGCTCGAATCTTTATACCAGCACCGCAATTTGGCAGACACGGACTCCACTGAGCTAAAGAACTGTGCTTGAGATCCCCTGCATACGAGAATAAAAATTAAAAAAAAAGAATTTAATAAGATTAACACTGGCATAATATGAAATGCTGATGGACTAAACATCCCAGAGGATATCAGGAACTAAGAAGTCAACACTTTTGTATTTAAAAATATATAATGTTTTCTTAATTTGCTGCAAGAAAAAATCTCATATGCTGAAAATGTATGCCCCCTCATGCAAAATATTTCTATAGAAATGGAAATGTATTTTGGTCCAATTTTCACAATTGTAGGACTTGGGTCCGAATCTTATCGAAAGTAACTAAAAACTATTCTATTTAAATTTTTAGATGTGTGACACTGTCACATTGCATATATTATTACCTGGACATTCGTCAGAGTAACACGTATTTAACTCAATGTCTATCCCAGATCCAATACACGGAGGTTCTATACACTGTCTACGTCGTGACCTATACGTATATCCTGGACCACACTTGGATGTACACAGCTCATAGCTACTCCAGGGACCCCATTCACCCCAATCACCGACTGAAATTAGAGAATGTTATGATTAATGAGAAATCCATTATTACTGAACTAATACAAAAGTCTCCCATACAATGGTTCCAATTTCGAAATATTGACAGTTTTCCTGACAACGGTAGCCATTTTTTAAATTTTAAAATCCCGGATGCACCTCTCATGGTAGGCAAGAAACGTGTAATATACCATTAAGTTCGATACCACTTTCGGACCATTAAACATCTATACAGATTTTAGCAGAAAGAAGAATACTGTATTAGAAGAAACATTCGATTGAATAAAAAATCGCGATTTTCACTGTGACGCTTTTACCGCAAATATATCTTCTTAGCGAAAATTTCTTATTTCCCTTCATACACATTACCTACAATGGGAACCGTGAACATTAACGCAAAAGTTTTGAAGATCAAAACCCTGAAAGTTTCTTACTGCTTTTGTTTCTGTTTGTACAGTATGAAAGTAAGTATTAATAATTAGTATCCCACTATTTTGACGAGACTTGAAAAGGATTTCAAAATACAATGAAAATCACTGCAAAAGTGCATATTGATTTTGACAGACACAATGCGTTATTAATGATAAGTAAATGTATTCCATAACTTCATGTCTCTTTCATTATCAATTTTGATTTCAAACATGGCGGATGTAGCTAGGTAGATAGGAAGTGTTTATCCTTCCGGAGCACCCAGCCTCACTTCTAAGGTAGAAAGTAATGCATTTAACATAATTTGTCAGTTTTAAAGATTTTTTTGTAATTCTCTTTTTATTTCATTCAATATACATGTACATTTACACTACAAGTAAAAGATACAAAACATAATAGTGATGAATGTTTTAAATAAGAGAGAAAGATAGATGTTACCGTAAAATAGAACATTTACCATATATAGATTTTGCTAAGTTTGAGGATTGTGACTTGCAATTCAACATAGAACGGTATTACACTCAATTTGTGTATTAATTGATGTCTTTTATAATAATATAATCAAACACAAACAATAATAATATAATTAATCATTGAAAAAATGCAAATTATGTTAAATGCGTGAACTTCCACCAGAAAAGTGAGATAGATACTTCAGAAAGACAAACAATACATAGAGACGTCATTTTACCTGATCTCTCATCAATTTCTGATTGTTTCTCATACTTTTCTGTATAACAAAAACCAACGGAGAGACAGAAAACCGCAACAACCTATAAAACATAAAGAGAATGGAAGTATGCTTTAATTTCGCGGTCAAAAATTGTCCGCGAACATTTGTACAACATGTAAAATAATACATTTTTAACTTTTACTAGCTTACTGATACAGATTTTGTCTGCAGACTCAGCCATGTCCTTGTTTTATACCCTAATCGTCCAATATGTATTCACCCAAGGTTACATTTGATCCTAATTTCATGTTAAATAATTTCACGCTTAACAATTTTTCCCAATCTGAAAGGCACGAGAAGGTTTCGAATAAAAAAGTACAAAAAACCCAATAAGCTCGAATAAATAAAAATTTAGTTTCAAAAAGAGTTTTATAGAACAAAAATATTGAAATGTAGATAATATAATCCTTCCTTGATATTTTATTTTACCATAGTTTTTACATGGGCAAGTTTAGTCTAAACAAATAGGTATTAATACAGTTTTATCTTGTAAATATATTCACGCAATCATACGTTCATTTGTCAAAACAACATCGATTTACCTTACATAGACCCTTCCATGTTTATAAATGGCATGTGCCAATTTTTAATTTTTTAAAAAAAATTATCAATCACCACATGACATAAACACTCTGAGAAAGTATCGCGGTGTACTATAATATTTATATTACAAAAATTCAAGAAAATGATTCAGAAAAATTTCAAACTAGAAAATGAAATAAAAGGTCATTCAATGAAAGCATGTACATTCATTGTCGCAATAGAACTTTTGTTTTACACTGTCTATATAATGTTCAACTCACCAGGTATCTTAGAGACATGGTTTTTCGTGGTACTAGACCAAAATGCAATTTGAATTATTTTTTTCACCTTTATATATACATTTAGATGCGACATTCAATTTTCATTAATTTTAAACTTGTCATTTGAAACACGCCTTTTATTTACACTTGTACAATATGATTGGCATATAAATTGATAACAAATTGGTAACTTTGGAAACTCAAATATATGTAAATATTCTGTCATGCTGTTTTATGACATTTCGCATGTATGGGAAGGTAATTTTTAAAAAGGAAAATTTTCACCGGATGCGTCCTACACAAAAAGTGTACTTAGTATACTAGCATTGATTGAGAAATATCGTCGATACTGAACCCTTATATTAATCAAAATCACAAAGTGAAAACTTTGAATCTGGCAAATTAGTTAAACACATGCAATTCCATCAGGAAGTGAGGTCGGGTGCTCTGAAAGTTAAAGCACCTCCTGTAAGTTGTACCAGTGAAATTAAAATCGGGAATTAAAGGGAAATGGAACTACGAGACATTAAATATATGACGGGTAATTTTGGATATGGAGACATCATACTTGTCAAACTTATCAACAATACTATGATGACGGCCATTTAACTTAAGGGTCTTACTTAGACTTGGATTGCAATATCCCTGTGTCAATAATTTTTTGTAAGCAGATTACTTCGTTCTATAAAGTTCTGGTAGGGGGTCAAGCTTCAACATTGCGTAATAATTTTAAGCAGGTATATTGCTGCTCAGAAATAATAAATTAACAACTCAGGTTTTACGTCATCATAATAGTCATATATGAGATCCTTTGTTCTGACAGAGTCTATTTCACTCATTACTCCCGCATTAGTTTGTATCATAACATATCGAGGTTTTACGGTTTCATATTTACTTAAATTTGTGATATGTTTGAATTTAAAAAATCATAATATTAATGGTTTGACGCTAAATTTTAAATTACTTTATATATAGAATGAAATAATGTAGAATTATTTTCGTGGTTGTCATAGAAATACAATTCTTTGTAAAAATACTACATCATGTACGTGTTTCGATTGCTTGTTTTCTGAATAAATATGATATTATACCACGAAAGTGATTATCTGTTGATCACCAAATAATCATTCTCTTAAATCTGCCAGTTTACAAAGTTGTATCTCGGCAGTTAAGCTTGGCACCATTTCGTTCAGTGTTAAAATTTCGATAATTCTATACTGCACAAATGTTCTTGACAAAGAAACAGGATTAGGATTAAACCTAGTGTATTGTATCCTTCACTTTCAGAAATTGAATCAAATTCTCTGATGCTGAAAATACTTTTTTTTTCATTTTTCCAAAACCTGATACGGCATATTATCTGTAACGTTTGAATTATTTTTTGAAATAGTTAAAACTGAACATGACGATAATATCCGATAATTCACATACAAAAAAGACTTTCTAAAACCGTACTTTGTTCTCAATTTTGATTTTACACGTTTGGAAGATGTAGCTTGCTATACATGTGCTTACCGTTCTTGAGCACTCGGCTTTACTAACCTGGCGGAAGTTCAGTGTATGTATCTTTGTCTGTCATATTTCAAAGTTTTTGATTTTTTGGGATTATGATTTTAATATGGATCGACTAAAATATCTGTGTTTGAGGGTACAATGGAATATTTGATATATAGCAAAATAATTTCACACCGTTCAACAATTTTGGCCAAAAAATATAACCCTTTCCTTTATAATTACTTTAAAACGACATCTTAATATACATATTATACCAGTTTTTATTGTACCGCACTAGACGGCCATTTCGAAATACAATTCAATGTGAATATATTGTGGTAATTGCTCTTCATATTTTTTAGCAAATTATAGAATTTGCATATGGGTTTCTTTTATCAAGTAGAAGATCTAACTTTGCAACAGAAAAGATATATTTGCCAACAGGCAACGCATGCAACAAAGAAAATGGCACAATTCAATGTTATACAGCCAAACAAGACAAGAAGAGACAAACGTATATTGGTACCACTGATTATATTACTCCCTGCTTTGGACGAGCACTAGAATTCGTGTCCAGTAGAATGGCTATAAAACTATCTCTAATATTATCACTCCACTTAACTCATTTATTTTACAACCAGTAGTACACAGGAGTAAGCCTTATATTATCAAACAATGACTAACTGCCCCTGTATGCATATGTAAACAAGCATACCAATCCATGTCTTAATCACAATACCGAATCAAAGGCAATACTTTGAAACTATCAAATTATATGGTCGTCCACCAAGGAATTCATACGCGTTGCTCCGGAAGGATAAGCACATCCTGTTAAGCTAGCTCCATCCGCCACGTGTGTAAAAAAATGAGAAAGAAAGTATCATTGGACGTAAAATATATCAACAGTATTTTTATCCTGATCTCAAAACTTTGAGGACATCAATTGACCTAGGCGTCAATATCCATGTGGCAACCCTTTTTTGTAAGCAGATTGATTTGTTAGATTGCCGGATGCTCCAAAACAAAAATTAAGGAAGATATAATCATCGTTAATATTATTATTATTATTATTATTAAGTAATATAAAACTTAAAAAATAATATGGTTCAAGTTAGGTTGTTGTCTGAATTGCGACTGTTATACAAAGCAAATAATAATAAGCACCATTCCACCTCCTTAGAGCTTTTGGATCTTTGATTTAAATAGATTTGAAAACGTTGTGTTATGAATAAGCTAATTCCTACAACTGACATGGTGGCAAATTGCAAGGTCGACAAACTTGATCATTTGGGTTTCATCTGCAAAACAAAACTGTCTTATACAGATCCTATTTAACCAGGAATATTTACAATATGACTGTACCTGTCTTCTTAAAATACACTGCAATCAATAATGAAGAAATGAAAATATTAAAATAGCAAACTGCCCGTGTCCTTTCGCAAAACCAAGCGATGAAATACACGTTATACAACAAACCAGATATTATCTCAACTTTAAAAAACTCACAATAGACTGCAGCCAATAATGACGAAATGGCATCGGACTGAACCATCAAAGTTCATGCTGTGTCGGCGACATATGTTACCATGTAAACATACGGAGGTATTGTCAAACTTTGTTGACACATTATTAGATAAGGTTCCATCTAAAATATTTACTCATATGTTTCCGATTTGTTAAACTTGACACGAATGTATAAAATGTAAATACAGTCAAACCTGTCTATAAAGGACAAACAAGGGAACCAGTAAAAGTGGCTTTTATGGGCAGGTGGTCTTTATATACAAGTTCAAATAAAATAAATATAGAACAATTGGGATAGAATTCTACTAGTCTTTATAAGCAGGTGACCCTTTTATAGAGGTGGCCTTTAAGGCAGGACTTTGTACAACGAAGTAGGCTGCTTGCAAGTAAATTGTTGACCTAGGGATATTGCAAGCCTAGGCTTAACAAGGCCCTCAAAAAGATTTATGGCCGTCATCACAGTATTGTTGATAAGTTTGATGTCTCTGTGTCCAGGATTGCCCTGGATATATTTGACGTCTCATAGTTCCATGTTCCTTTCACACAATTGTGATTACACACGTGGCGGGTGTCGCTAGCTTAACAGGAGGTGCTTACCCTTCCGGAGCACCCGGCCTCACTTCCCTGGTGGAAGTTCACGTGTCTAACTCAACTTGTCAGTTCCAAAGTTTTTACTTTGCTTCTGGATTGTGATTCGGACATAGTTTAGTATGTTTGTTTTTGATTAGACTATACTGTAAAATCATTTATTTTCGCGGTGTCCAATTTTCGTTTCTTTTAAGGAAAAAACTTTTAATGGAGTAATTGATTCGTGATTTGTGGTTGGTTTCTTGTTTCAATTGATATGTAATACATGTATATAGTTTTCCGTGGATTCGTTGATATGTAAATTCGTCGGTCAGAATATTCACGATAATAACGAAAACTGGGGCATCGAAAAAATTGATGATTTCACGGTATGATAATTGCATCTCTTTTTTTTCATCACAGTATTGTTAATAAGTATGATATATGCAAGGTTACCCTGGATATAATTGACGTCCCATCGTCACGTGTTCCTTTCGTTTTCGGTTTCGATTTTAAGCGTTGCAGGTTTGATTTGCATGACGTGAGGTTGTTTGACCTTTCCGGAGCGCACGCACTGGCTTGCCTGGTGGAAGTTCGTGTGTTTTACAAGTTTTTTGTATTGCTTTGGGATTGTGATTCGGAGAAAGATTGGTATGTTTCTATTTAAATAGACATCTGAAATTTAAGCCACTTTTAATGCTACAATTGTGACATATTATCAAATATATAAATATATATATTACATATACGGACTTTAAAATCAGCGGTGTTATTGTATATGTATTTGGCCACAACACTGTGAATTAACTTCCGGGGTTAGGGGTTAGATTGTGGTTTGAACATTGACCAGTATGTTTATGTTCGTGGATACATTGAAGTTGTTGATACATAACAAAGTTATTGTGGTTTGAACATTGACCAGAATGTTTATGTTCGTGGCTACATTGGAGTTATGGATACGTAACAAAGTTTATTTTCTCCTATGTCCGTCTAAATATAGGGAGTTTTTGATACTTATGTTTAACCATTCTAATGGATATTCATTACAGTGCCAATGTATGTTGGAAATTTTGTTAACGGTGGTTGCAATATGCATTTTTATTTTCTTCTCTTGGTTGGCTGTTTAATCATTTGCTTATATGGTGTTGTGTTTTTAATTGATTCGTCTATTGGTAAATACATGTTTTTCAGTTGCAAAATTCCCTCAAATACGGCTTCACTTTACTGCTGGAAGTTAATGTGTTCGACCGAATTCGCCAGCTCAAAGTTTTTACTTTGCTTCGGAATTGTGGTCTGAAGATGGTTTGGCATGTCTGTTTTGACTCTATCATGTGTTTATTTCATGAGTTCGTTTGTTTGTGTGCGTGTGGCTGTTGCTAAGTACATGTTTTACAGTTTCATATTTCCACATTCTATTTTAGATACTTTACGGTATCCAATATTTGTACCATAGTAACATGTTCCTTCCTTTTTCAAATTGATTGCACGCGTGACGTGTAAATTTAGATAAACTGGAGACACATAAGCCTTCGGGAGCATCCGGCCTTACCTTCCTAGTGGAAGTTTGGATTGTTATTTGGACATGGATAGGTATGTTATTCGTTGATTTATATCATCTCTGGTAGATAAAAGTAAACGTTCATGAAATATATATGTACCTTTTTCAAATTAAACCCAGCCACACCCTTTTAGAAATATACTTCACCAACGCATACTTAAACATAAAAATGAAAATTATGCCTAGCAACGCCTCTGTAAACAGGAGTACTTACCCTTTGGAGCAACGGCCTCACTTCCCTGGTGAAATTTTCCGCTTTGCTTAGGGCAATGGGAATGGATTAATATGTTTGTTTCTGAGTATACATCTTCTAGATATACATTAAACTGTAGTTAACCACACTGTGATAGCTCAGTTAGTAGAGTGCTAGCTCCGTAAGTGGGATGTCGTGACTTCGATCCCCCACCGGGTTTGATCCAAAACTTGAAAGTGGGTAGTGACTGTTCTTTCGCCAAGCACTAGGCATTACAAAATGAAAGTCGCGTTCTTACGGATGGGAACTTAAAATAAACGAGGTCACGTGTCACGAATGGCGTGGCACGATAAAGAACCTTGTTGTTTTATGTCATCAGGTCAACGCACACGCAAAAAAAATATCCTTCGCCTAAAGCTGGCGACGTCTCGATATAAGTGAAATATTCTTGATTTAGACGTTAAACACCATAACTCAACTCAACTCCTTAAACCGTAGTGATATAACCGAATAATTAGTGATATAACCGAATAATTACTGTATATGATGCTAATGAATGGTTCAAGAAAGACAACCCTTGTTTCTTTCTAAATTTTCGGGATATCATAGCATTGAAAAGGCACAGTGTATGAAAATATATCAATACTCTGCTTAATGTTCAAATCTGTAAGAATTTTAAAAATTGAGACACTATATAAAATATATCATCAATAAAGTTCTGTGTAAAACGTCTTTCTTTATGAATGGTATTAAAACTAATGCTAAAATAAATGTTAAAGTAAATCACTGGTATCTGCTTGTTGAATTAGCTGTATACAATATTTATAGTGCTTTATTAAGTTTATATCACAGTATAAATGATATCTCCGTGTACAGGATTTCCCCCTGAATACATTTGACGTCCCATAGTTACATGCTCTTTTCACTTTCTATTTTGATTACACACGTGGTGGGTGTTGTTACCTAAATAGGAGGTGTGTACCCTTTCGGAGCACCTGGCATCACATCCCTTGTAGACGTCAACGTTTGTAATCAAAAACAAACATACTTATCCATTTCCGAATCACAATCCAGAAGCAAAGTAAAAACTTTGGAACTGACAAGTTAGGTTAGACACGTGAACTTCCACCAGGGAAGTGAGGCCGGGTGCTCCGGAAGGGTAAGCACCTCCTGTTTAGCTGTTTAGCTGTTTAACCTATTTTTTCAGTTTCAAAGTTTTTACTTTGTTTCTGGAGTGTTATTCGGACATGGATCAGTATGTTTGTATTTGATCTCCCTTTTTTTCTTTTGATGTATATCGCTTAAATTACCAGTATTTATGAAATGTTGTCGCAGTTACATTAAGTTAGGACTAACAATAATGCTACCTGATTTGACAGATATTTACACGCAATGCGTAATGTCATCGTCTATTGATACCACTTGGCTTTAAGTGGTAAATCCTTGACCTTACTATAAACCCCGATTCAATCAGTAAGGTAGTTCAGAGCACGGTTAGAAAATAAAAAAAATTCAGTCTCTTGAATTTGAAGTTTGCATACCCATTAAAGATAAAAAAATTTTACCCTTGATGTCTTTAAATGAAGCGTGGAAGGGTCATATACATCCTATTTGAAATATTACTTGTAATTTTAAAAAATATTACCTTCTACGCAAGATACAAAATGTCGCAAACAGAGTCTGAGCTTTGAACAACATGGTCCCGAACGGTGATGTCTTTTTGCCCTCCAGGTATAGTACCTCTTGTGTTTTTCCAACTGCTATTTCGGGGATTGCAATGCAAAATATGATGTATTATTTGACTTTTTAAGAATCTTAAGTTTAGAATTTGTTAATTTTGTGGCATTGGTTAAGAACAAAAAAAAAGGTTAAACATTTTTGCGTGAAATTTTACTTCAAAATTGTCGTAACCCAATCAAACACAAACATACTGATCAATGTCCAAATCATTATTCAAAAAGCAAAATGATAACTTTGGAAATTGGCAAATTAAGTTAAACACATGAACTTCCACCAGGCAAGTGAGGTCGTGTGATCTGGAAAGGAAAACACCCCTGGTCTATTAAGTTTTATTTAACTTGATCACGAAAGTTTATGCACTCATTTAGATAATCACTCAATAGTATTCAATGCAAGTGTGTGTGTGTGTGTGTGTGTGTGTGTGTGTGTGTGTGTGTTTAAAAGCATTGTTTTTTCTACAGTAAGCCAAGAACATACGTCCAGGACGTATTAATATTATTTCTTGTATTGTACTTTTATTTATTTCAAGTTTCCACAATGTTTGAAGGTCTTTTTATCTTAAAACAAAAGATAATTTGACCTTATATTACATGAATACTGTAGACTTTGTAATGATAAAAATCATACTTTGTCTAAAAAATCATGAAATTAAAACAAATACACATGTAGATAAATGAATAAATAAATAAATAAATACCACCAGAAGTATTGAATTGTCAGAAAATAGTCCGACGTCACATGAAATAAAACACTTGTCAAATTGTCATTTTTGACTTGTGTCTAAAGTACGAAAGTCTGAAGTCTGAATGATATCAGAATACCCTAAATTACTTAATTTGGAAAAAATATTCCAATTCAAAGTAAATTATTATGAGAAGTTTTAAAATTTTACCAGAACTTGTTTCTTATTTCCGAGTATTTTTATAAAAGATAAGTCTGACAATGCTCAGCCATAAATGCTGAATTTTGCCCAGAACAGGAATTAAAAAATATATATAAATTAAGCAATTTTCACTCCATAATTGAGGAACTGTGCTTAAAAAAAGTACCTTTATAATAAAATTCTAAATATTCTGATTTAATGTAAAATTCTGCCTGACAACCAGTATGTTCAAAAGTAAGTGAGAGAGAGCCCTGTGCTGGAAATTCCAGCCCTTTTTATACCCAAAAGGGGCAACAGGACAACAATAACGGGAAAACAGGGCTTATCTTGGCAACCGGAGCTCCAAAACGGGCTTAAACTATAATACTGGGTTTATAAACAGGGTTAAAAACAGGACTAAAAACGGGGTTAAAACAGTGTTGAAAAACAGCTTCAAAACTGTAAAAACTGATATAATTATATATAAAATGGATTTGGCGGAACACTTGTATCATTTTTAAGATTTGTTATCCAAATAGCTTTCAATAAACTTACAATTCTGATTTTTTCTTAATTTTTAAAGATAGGTTGTAAAAATATACGATGATGGGTTAAAATGACCTCTGACCCGGAAGTTCAATATCTGGGTCATAGGAACTCTTTAATCCCACATGTGTTGTAAATTTGTAAACATTAGAAATGGCGCTAACAGTGTTGATAACTAAACAAACTTTGCTAGCAATTCCTGAAAGTCAATCTAAAGATAATAACAATGGATTCTTGGGAACAGTTACTTAACATAAATTGCTGTAAGTGTATAAAAATGGAATTAATTAATAACATTAATAAATATAGGGACCTTGTTTCATTCCATCATTACACATGGTTCAAAACAAATGGTCAATAATCTCAACTGGGATAACGATCATAATAACAAACTTTAACCTTTTTAACCATAATAATGCAGTTAACAATTAACACATTAAAACAGTAACTTTGTGATAACATATAAAATGTCAAACAAGATATTTAAACATATTAATGGGGTTGTCACATAACAACAAGGGGGGGTGCCATTTACTACAATAGCTTTCCTACATCAGTCCATCTTCAAAGGTCAAGGCCATGACCTCATATGCAACTAAAATCTTTCATTGCTATATCTTGCCTATATGTGAAGAGTTAGACATGGGGTTTCCATTGCCGATCCGTCAATACCCTTCAGTCAAACTCTAGATGATGACCTAGTTGTATTCTTATTATTGTTTTAATACTACAGTCAAACCTGTCTATGGGCAATGTGGTCTTCAAATAATATGAATAAGAAAACATTGGGATACAATTCTTCCTGCCTTTATTAGCATGTGGCCTTTATATAGAGGTCGCCTTAAGGCAGGTTGAACTGTATTTTGACCATCAGATTTAGGTCATTTAAGCTGTTTATAAATATGTTGCAGCTACAAGGGGTCCAAAATTAAGTTTTGAAATGAAAGGTCCAGGGCCTTCTGTCTTTCTTTTTGTCAGGTCCCATATAAAGTTTTGAAAGTCAAAATGATAACACCAATATCAAGACTAAGAGGTCCATATATAATTAAGTTATCATAACAAATGAGCATGTGTTATCTTGGCATAAACAACCTAAGATCCATCGGACTTTCACGGTTTTAATATCAAGTCTCCACATGTAAAATCAATATGTCCTTATACCTTGGACCTGTGCTACTCTTTAGTTATTTTAGATGTAGCTTTCTAAGACCTAGTTACATTCAATTTGCAAATATTTTTGTCTGTGTAAAACTGAAAATTTTTTATGGCCGTCGTAGTTGAAAATGTGACATTATCGATATGGGACATTATTTCAGTTGGGTGTTATTTTTCAAATCACAATCCAAAAATCAAAGTGAAATGTTTGAAAAAGTTAATGATGTGACAGTGGAAGCGAGGCCAGGTTCCCCTGATGGATAACCACCTTCTGTTTGGCTAGCTACAGCTTAGAAGCGATTTCTTTAATGAGTACACGACACACCAACCAAATAACACCTATTTTCACTTCCCTGTCGGAAATTAAAGTGTTCACCTTAACTTGCCAGTTTTCAAAGTTTTTCTTTGTATTTGGAAATGTAATTTGGATATATTTGGACATGGATCAGTAAGTTTAGATTTTAATTTATTTAATACAATCTGGAACAAGTTTAATAAGCATTTTAACTAAGATTTTCCTTTCTTCCTTTTTTGACAAAACTAATAAAGTTACATTAAGCTTAAAGTGATTTTTTAAAACGAGATCTTAAATTCCTGAATATCATTAAAATTTCAAATTTGAAGCAAGAAAAATCTTAGTTAAGGAATGATTGTTAAACTAGAGCCAAGTAAACTATCCATAAGTATCGGCCTACAGGTCAAGGTTCACTGTCTATAGGTTCGAATCCCTGTTACAGAAAATTGGTTACCAGCACGCGTCATTTGCAGGCGGTCAAGTTGTTTCTTGTACCATCTCGATATAAGCGACATCTTGAAACACCATTTTAACCGGACAAACTACATCAAACCAATATTGATTAAAGACAAAACGAGATGAAGTTATCCTAGAATTTTATTCTGAAGATCTTATAAACAGAAAATGTATCTGTTATCTTTCAATTTTTCTTGGAACCTTTTGGAATACCTGAAATATAAAGTTAAGATTTATAACATATGGTATAACAAAATGTACGTTACAATGTAGATCGTTGCTTTTAAAACTGATAGTGAAGATAGTGAAAGCTTCTGTCATAACCACCATTTCGTAAGTTTTTAAAAGTTTCAAATTCCCTTTTATCATTTGTTGCAATAAGAATTAATGATCTATAGAGCGGTCACTCTATCGATATAAGGCTTCGATGGTTAGCTGGTCTAATGCGCTCGATACTGGTTACATCACTTCTATTGCCTAGGTTCGAATCCCTCTGGGGCAGATCCTAGTAAGAGATATTTTCACAATAAGCTTGTCTAAGGTTGGTGGTTATATCTGGAAAATCAGTTTCCCTTCACCTTTCCAGATATAACCGCCTCTACAAGTAAATGTTCATGCCTTTGGAATACCACGCTATGTTTCTAGTATCTCCCCCTTTCTACATTTACATGTCTTAAAACTAACTTACGCTTTTTTGCACCACATTTGTCTATTGCCTTTGCTTCTAACAGAACTGGTATCGCTTTTTCAAACTCCTGGCGAGTGACTTTTTTATCTTCTGAAATAAATAACATTCTTATTATTATCAAAAGAATTTATGTATATGCAGCACACAAGCAGTCGACTAGATGGTATACGACCGTCTATAACGGTTAGCTCCCAACGTGGGAAAAACGTAGAAAAAATGAAATGAAAACAAGGGACACAAAGAACAACATTGTCATTGGGGCGATACTGTAAATAGAAAAATGTTGACAACCATGTCAAATAAATAATCAAATAAATAAATAAAGTACTAAGCCTTCTTGATTTCAGATGGCTTTCAAGAATCTTACGGACAGACAGCTGTTATTCTTTGATTTCTCATACCGTTCTCATCCATGACTACAAACATGGTCATAGCATGTGTCTTTATGGTTCCAAAATCAATCGCTTCTTTTTGGAATTCCAGTTTTGTAATTACTCCGTCACCATTGGTGTCATAATTTACAAATAAGCACGGATCTTCTGTCATTGCCAGTTTCTGGAATAAATAACAAGTTAATACTTTTACAGTCAAAATTTGCCATGGAAAAATAATGTTTTCTCGTTTAACTATAACCAATCTGTGTTTCTAGACTATGTGATGGTGTTTTGGAAAAAGTAAAACTACTGAAAGAGTAACTGTTGCAGGAGTCATAAAATCGGTTTAAACAACGGTGCAGTCTTGTCGAAAACTTACAATAAAGCTATCGAATTAATCTGAATCGGCGGCTCCTCTCGCTTGAAAAGTATATGTAATTAAATAACCGCTTTAAGGCATCTTGGCATTTACGTTACAGAGTTGGTTTGTTATGAAAATAATTTATGAACCGAGTGGCTCGTGAGATTTGTAAAAAGCGCGCTGTAGTACAAAAACAAATCAGAAACACTAACAAAAATAAAAATACCATTCGAACTTTCAGACCATCTTATTACGAATAAATAAAATTGTTGATGCGACGTAAAATTATTTGAAACACGACCTACCAATCTGTAGAAGGCAATGTTTCTTTAAAATATATTAAATATATCCAATTTACATACCTGCGCGGACCGTTTTCCAAAAGGTGTACAGCCGCAAACTCCCCAACATCTCATTTCTACTTCTTCAGTCGCAACAAAAACCACCAAACAAATCACAAATAAAGCTTTCATCTGTAAAAAAAAATGTGTTTTACAAAGTTAAAATTCAGTCGATTCCCAATTCCCGAAATATTTCAATGCAAATCACACGAAGAAATGCAACTTCTCCGCTAAAGAAACTTAAAATTAAAAGTTATCAAAGAACTCACTTACCTTTTCAATCGAGTTGTAATTCAAAGTGATTCACTTAAGTATGATATCGTGTTTATATACTAAAACAACAGGTATCAAATTCTATATGTACGTGTCCTAAAAAACGGGAAAAGGATTATGGAACTACCGTTTTTCAGGAGGCAGATGTTGAATCTTTATTCACCTGTTGCCGCGGAAACAGTATAGTTGTTAAACAATAATTTGTCACAGTGATAACGTGATAGTCTTTTTGAAACAATGTTGTGTATTAAACCCTTTTGTGCAAAACTTTGAGAAAGCACATTACCCTTTGCAAGTTCATAAAGACATTGGAAAACTACCTTATGTCTTTTAGTTACAATATTTTATTACCGTCTAACATTTTCCATGTTAATTTGAAAACAATTTTGAAATGTGCTGTTGGTGCACCTGCTCATAAAAATGGGTCATCCCCTGTCGGTCAACGGAAGCATTTGACATCTGACGTCATCACGTCAGCGCGTGGAGCAATGTCTCTATAAAGTTGTAAAGTATAGTCGCTTTCAAATACTTTATTGAAGGAAAGACATTGCAATTGTAAATCAACCTACATGCCCGCGATTAACATGGTACAGAAAAAGTTTAGAATTTAAGAAAAAAATATTAAAACGATATTCATAATTTTTGTTTTGGATGAAGCTTGTAATGGGAAGATATAGAGTATCCGTATACTCGCTGTGCTATTTATTTATTTATTTATTTATTTATTTATTTATTTATTTATTTATTTATTTATTTATTTATTTTATTTGATTATTTATTTATTTTACTTTACTTTTAGTAACAGATATGTCACAGTCAAGACTTTTTCAATCATGTCAAGGCCGTCAGTTAAGGAATGGAATGGTGGATTATAAACGGAAGTCCCGGAGAAAACTGACAATTTTGCTCACATAAGGATCTGTCTCAAGTGGGATTCGAACCTAGGCAGTAAGGGACGCTGCGGTCCGTAGACTAATCGGGCACCAAAACCCTTTAATCTATATGGAAACGTGATGACGTTGATTTTGTATCGTCAACTTTCCTTTCCAATGCAGCAATGGTGCATTTTTTTACAAAAGTTTCGCTATAGTCGAGCTTGTTGCTTTATACAACGAAGCAAGATGCTTACAAATAAATTATTGGCCCAAAAAATATTGCAAGCCTAGGCTTATCAAGGCCCTCAAAAAGTTTTATGAACATTAACACAATACTGTCGATATTGTTGGCCAGGCGCCCAAAAACGTGTTTTGTTTGTTTTAAAACGATTTATGTTCTATTGAACAGAGTGAATTGGAACATATCTAAATAATCTTGACCTGATTGTAACAATCCCGATTTAACAAGTAAGTATAGCAGAACAGTGTTGGAATCACATTGTTAATACTTACTAAAATTGTGTAAAAATCAAAATCACAGACCATAGTAAACATTTTGAAACTAACAATTTAAGATAAACGCCGGAATTCCACCAAAGAAGTAAGGCCAAGTGTCCTGGTTTAGCTAGTTACACTCGCCATATGTGTAATCAAAATGGAGAGTGAACAGAGAATGGAACTATTAGAAGTCAATTATACCGATGGTATGTCCACAATATTATCGTGACGGCTATAAAACTTGATAAACCGTAGCTTGCAATATCCTTGGGTCAACAATTTATTTGTAAGGAGCTTACCGCATTATTTTGTGGTCTTGTAGTGGGAACAATCTCCATCCCCGACCGGGTCTGACCAAAAACTTTAAAGTGAGTAGTGACTGTGCTTCCGCCAAGCACTCGATATTACGAAATACGTCACGGTACTTTCGGATGGGAACTTAAAATAAACAAGGTCCCGTGTCACGGTTAGCTTGTCACGCTAAAGAACCCTGTTTTATAATGCCATCAGTGCAACGCACCGGCAAGATTTCTGCACCATTGCCTATAGTTTCACTATATAAGTGAAATATTCTTGACCGGGACGTTAAATACCATTTCTCAACTCAACTCTAAGACTTCTAGATAAGTAATTTCACGCGAAATCAAATGGACAAATATGTCAAAATACTTCATTTTCGTTCTACAACTAACTAGAAAAATATGTATAAAGCTTTAAGTTATTAAATTTTCGTGGTGTCCACATTTTCGATAGTTTAGTGGACACGCTAGCCCACGAATTTACATGACAACGTAATACTATGTATTATAAACTTACATTAAAAATTGATTACAAATCACGAATGAATCACTCCACGATCTTTTTATTTTTCTTATACCACGAAAATAAATTTCACAGGATATAGAAATGCAATGATCTTGTTTCGTGTTTTAATCTTTTATATCTACTTTCTGTTCCTTAAGCTTTGTCGTTTACATTTAATAAGCTCATCCAAAAGATATTTGACGACAGAAACTCCATCTTTACAAATATCACTCTGAAATAGAAAAGACATCAAATAAGGGAAAATGATAAATGGATAAAAACACAATAAGGAAATGTATAGTTAAAAATATATACACTGAATTCATAATTTTCTTTTTTTTCTCACTTTGTGTTGTAATGTCGATACCCTGGCAAAAAGATTTGCATTTCAACGAAATAACATACATTACAAACTTTAGAATTAACTACAAATCAAAATTTGTCACCCCACAAAATGGTGTTTTTATAAATAATTTAATGTTTTCATTAACTACTGTCCTTGGGTATCAGGAATGACTTATGGAAAACTTATAACACCAGTTATAATACAAGGAACGTATATATCAAGAAGGCTCTGTCAATTTTTGATGTATTCAAAATACTCATATTATAGCGGTCAAAAAATAAAGTATAATGAAACAGTACATAACATACGTAGCACGATCAGTTGCAACTACTAGTAATTTATACAGATATAATCAAGGGGCTGATCCATAGCAAGTCAAATTGAATGCAGGAATGTATGAAAACTTAAGGCGATGGAACTAAGTGCTACTTGTTAATTTGGCTACGATGTATGTGATGGAACAGCTTTGAATGAACAAATTGGTATTGTTTGATAACGATGTTATTTGTCATTACTTTTGCTCATATCAAGGGCGACATAACTTTTGCTCCGGGGCTGTATTGCTGCATAGAAAAGGAAAGTTGACAATTGTAAAAATTAAAAGTCAACGCATTTGTTATACAGCTTCAACTGTAACTATCGCTTTACTAGATATAAGTTATAAACTAGCGGTAATTTAGCATACAATTAACAATGGCTGTATTCGACTGGTTTCGTTATCCGTTTAACAAGAAGTTCTTCTATTAATTGCTATTTCCCACTTGTATCTTTGACCAACCAGATCACGTACACCAACTTTATATTCGCCACTTGACTGGTAAAGTGTTCTCAGCGCGTCTTGCGAGAACAGCGATCTTTTAGGGACTGATAAGTCTGTTGAGCACTTTACAAGTCGAATGAAAAATGAAAATTGCACTCTTTGGTCTGATTGATTAAAAAGTAAGGTTGGTGAATATCGATTTTTTTTCCAAATTTAGCTAATAAAATAATTTGCATGTGGGAGAATAGATAGTTTTTGAGGAATTTCAAATTCTAACTAGCAGCAAATTTAGTCAATAGTATAAATCTGACAATAATACACAATTATTGCTTACTGAAATTTTATATCCTATTTGTCATAACTTACGATGTTGTACTTCTTCTGGCAGATCAATGAGCGTTTGCTATTACAATCTACATCTGTCCATTGCAATTTCGGTTTCATTGAAGTATCACCAACAATACAATTTTCTCTTTTTCTGCCATTCGGTTCAGTAGGATGCCAATTTGCAAATCCAAAACGTTTTTGAGAGGACGACCATTTCCAAATCCCTTCTTTCATTTCATCAGTTCCGTCCAACCAAAGATCATTTTTAACTTAAAAAAAAAACAACTAAATGATAATTTGTAATTTTCACAGTCTCTTGGAGACATGAATCAACCCTTTCCCCCTTAATTTCATTCATTCAAAAAATAACCCATGCTTTTGTAAGGAAAAATATTTCAATAAGATGCACTAAAATTGTAAGTTATGAAAGTTATTTCGAAATAATATTTCGTATATTCAAAAAAAGCTTTACCGTATTTTCGTATTCGAATTCCGAAGTATTTCGGAACTACGACATATCTTTTAGGAAAAGATGTATCAGCATTACTATTGCGAATATTCGAAAAGCTTATTTGATATATTTCTAAATAATAAGATACAAATTTGCAAATATCTATTGCGAATATTCAAAATGATAATTCGGTATACCATTTTGAAAAAATCAAATAACTATTGCGAAATTCAGATTCTATTTTGAAATTACCCAATGATTAAACCTTACGGTCTCCGTAAACTGCATATCTAACTGAGAGAATAATTTGATTTGGAGGAATGAAATGCAAGACATTCACTTATGATAAAAATGTCATTATAAATTTTAAAAAAATACATAAACAAAAAGAAACTTGAAAATGGCAACTTCAATACTATATTATCGTTTTCATTAAAGACATTGAAACTCTGAATCTGGCTCTCATCAGTAGACGCCACTAGCTCTGAGAAGAAAACGGAAACAGACATTTAATTCCAGAAAACCCAAACAAGACGAAAAGTAGAACTAGATTGAGAAGTTTTTTTTTCTCTCTGTTTGGGGAATAATGCACCGGGAATGCCGCAAGGTTTCGGCAGTAAATATAGGATAGGAAAAGCCCTGAATTGAGATGTTTTTCACTTCTAAGGGTTTTTTATTTTTTTCAACTTGACTTTTATAATTGAAAACAAAAAAAGACATATTGGTAAAAAATAGACTTACTACTTGGCGATACTCTGAGAGATAGGAAATCGTTCAAATCCTGGTTATCAACAACAGCGAGATGACCTCCTATAATTTCACAGTATTCCTTTGATAAAATAAGGAAAACAATATCTTTAAATTGGATTGTAGCGCAGTGGTAACACTGCTGCTAAGATTATGTCCCAAATAACCTGGCATGTAATTGCAATTATTTGCATTGCCAGGAATAACTGCGAAATGTCATTACAAGATTTTCCAATGGCGACAGATTGAGTCGCCATCTTTGGGAAAACTATCATGCTTTGTACATTGACCTTTCCGTTTGACCTTTCATTAGGAATATTCATATAGAAGAATCTACCCTTTACATAGGTGGAAGTAGGATTGTCAGTTAATAATATATATACAAGATAAGTGATAAGTGTTCTCATTATATGTATACAAAAAAAACGTGATTCATATATATATATATATATATATATGTCGTCGTCCATGATAAATATTTAAATTAAAGGTCAAACGGACAGGTCAATGTTATTTACGTATATTTGGGATTATTTTTCTTGTTCCAGTGCATCGGTTTTAACATTTCTAAAGGTTTTGTTTATTATTTTGTCTTCAAGTATTAACAACAATGTGGCAGATTATTTAGGAAAGCGGTTTATTTAAATTAACACGTGGTAATTTGAACACAAAGTTTAAAAACGCATAATGACTTTTGAGTATCAAACACAAACATACCTGTCCATATCCAAATCAAAATCCTAAAAGTTTAAAACAATTAGATTAAACAGGTGATCTTCTACCAGGGAAGTGAGGCCAGTTTTTTTGGAAGGACGGGCACTTTCTGTCTCGCTAGCTACATCGACCATAAAGACATAATTTATTCATATTTGTTTTAAATTAATTTTTAAATTAGAACTTCGGTTGAAGATCATTTACAACAGTCATTCCTAGAATCAGGTAATGAAATGATGTATTTGTAAAAGAAACATAAATACTGGCTGTACTGCAAAACTATTAAATTTTATTATTAAAATTGTAAAAAAAAAAAAAAAAGTTAGCTAAGTTAGCTTTTTTGTGTCAGCTCCAGTTATACGTACTAATACTAGATGTATGTGTGATTACACAGGATGTGTTACTATGACTACCTACCACTGCGTCGTACCATGTTTTTTGTGTATTAACAAAGATAAAGCATTCTCCGCCGAACCCTTTCCATCCTCTCGGACATGAAGCTGAAAATTAAATTTTGTTCCTGATATAATGAGAGAAATTATTAATTATAACAATAAAAAACAATGCCCGAAAATAGTGAAATTGTTCATCTTGTTATAAAGAGCAAATGCGATCTAAAAATGAGCTTTGTAAAGATGTGCTTAACCTTACGGCGCATTTGGGTAAACTTCCCTGGTGAAAGTTCGCGATTTGAAATTAATTTCCCACTTTTCAAATGTTTTAATTTTTTTTGGAATTGTGATATGTCGATGTGACATATTTGAAGCCAAATATTGTCATCAAAATGGAAGAAAAAGAATCAATCATGACTTTATTCATGTAGAATAGGGAAATCTCACCCTCGGGGTTGAATATTTCTGTCAGAGACTCGGCAAGCCTCGTCTCCGACTGAAATATTCAACCCCTCGGGTGAGATTTCCCATATCCTACATGGATACTAATGATAGATGCTATTAATCTTCACCCCCGCGTGCATATCTTCTCCTTAACGTGTGGACATGACGTCATCTTGCGGGAAATTGACACCTGAGTCTCATAAAAATTGAAAATTTTCATTGCATTTCATATGTTTTTTTGGGAGATTAGAAGAAATAACTTTGTTTTCTAGTTGATACATTCTGTATAAACCAAAATCAGGTACATTTTATCCGATGGACATTTTTTACGTCGATGTCGTAACTAATACTTGAAGCCAAAAATTGTCATCAAAATGGAGGAGAAACAGAATTAATCATGAGTTTATCTGTGTAGGAGAGGGAAATCTAACCCTCGGAGTTGTCAGAGTGAAATATTCAACCCCTCGGGTGAGATTTCCCTTTCCTACATGGATACTTATGATAGATTCTTTACTCTCTCTCTCTCTCTCTCTCTCTCTCTCTCTCTCTCTCTCTCTCTCTCTCTCTCTCTCTCTCTCTCTCTCGTTTTTCACTAAAAGATTCTCTCATAACATATATATAATCACATAATCAAACTATTGATGCTGTGACTAAATATGACTCTCTCTCTCTCTCTCTCTCTCTCTCCTCTCTCTCTCTTACCTGTAACTTTACAGATAAAAACAAATAATATCAATCCGGATATACCACAGATTGCCATGTTTGTTAGACTATGCTGCTAAACTTTATTTCATCCATGTATAGGTTAACAACACAACATTGACCTGTTGTTTGACCTTTCATTGGGAATATTTATATAGGAGCGTCCACCCGTTACGGTAGTGTAACCATTAAAGTTAATTCATATGCAATGTTCGGGTTAAAATGAGTTAAAACTTGTGTTTGATAAATAACACGTAAACGTGCTCCTCCATGAAAAATATTTCAATTAAAGGTCGAGCGGACAGGTCAATGTTGTTTGCTGAAACAGCTTGTGATTCGATTGTTGAGTGTAGTGTTAGTAACATGAAACCATTTAAGCTCGGTGTGTCCTTGTACTTACAATATTATGCTAAATTTTAACATCAAACTGTGTTATATATATCTGTAACTAATGTTGATAGTCTTAGCTAAATATATTTCAACTATTTTGATAAAATATTTTCAATTTTTCAATAAGAAAACTTAGATATTAGTCTTCCTCTTTCTCTTATTGAAATGTTGATACAAAAATACAAAAATGTGGGTAAATACGATTGTATATTCTACAATATCGTTGATAAGTATGATGTCTCTGTATCCAAAATTACCCTGATAAAGTTCATGCCTCATTGTTCCTTGTTTCCTTCTTTCTTTCTCAATTTCGATTTCGAAAGAGCTTAATAGAGAGAGAGAGAGAGAGAGAGAGAGAGAACGGTTTGGTTAGGCTAGTTAGGTACTTACCCTACCGCAGAACCCGGCCTCACGTCTCTGGTGGAAGTTTGGCTTAATTTTCAGGTTTTAAAGTTTTTACTTTGCTTTGGATTTGTAATTTTGACATGGGTTGGTATATTTGGTTTTTTAATGTCAAAGTCATTATATTTTTTATGAAAAATCGAAAAACTCGTGTACTCAGGAATAGCACTAGCTTGAAACATTGAGTTAAATAAGGAGATATATTTTTCGGGTATCTAATGCAGAACACACATCAATTTACATAAGCTAAAAAGAATACGGAAATTATATATACCGGAATTAGGTGATTGCAAGTAAAGATAGTATAAATAAAAATAAAACATACCAGTCCATGTCCAAATCTCAGTCCAAGAGCGAAATAACAACGTTGAAAATTGGGAATTTATTTAAACACATGAATTTCCACAAGGGAAGTGAAGCCGGGTGCTCTTAAAGGGTAAGCACCTTCTATTCAGCTACCTATAACCGCCACTCGTGTATTCAAAATTCGGAATGAAAGGAACATGGAAATATGGAACTTCAATATATCAATGGAATAACAATTTTTGTCATGAGTTAAAGTACAAGATATTCCTAATTTCAATTTTCAATTTTGCTTTCAGCAAAAAATGTTCGAGTTGATTTACCAATTTTTGAAATACAGATATTTTTGATTCGTCTTTACCAATATTGCTGTATACTTATGAAAATACATTGTAATTTTACAATACAAATGGCAAACTAGGTGAGTAAAACAAAAGCATTAAATTTTATATTTGGCATAGTTTTGCTGTTTTTGTAGAGCCTTGGTTATTTTGCTAAAACTGACTGATACATAACTACGCCTTTTACATGGGGAAAAATAAATTTGTACAAAAATGATGTATTCAATTCTCTATTGTGACCTTTCTTTTCTAGGCAGCATATTTATTGTGTTTCTTCTGTGTTTGCTGTTTGTTTCACAATTAAAACGGTATGGGAGAGCTTGTTACAACTACAAGAATTTAATACATCGAAGCAAGCTGATTGCAAATATTGGATATTGCAAACATTTCCTTATGATTACCCTCAAAAGTTTTATGGCGTCATTACAATATAGTTGATAAGTATGATGTTTCTGTATCCAAAATAACCATGGATATAGAGTGTAAGCTTAACAGGAGGTGCTTACCTTTCCGGAGCACCCTGTTTCGCTTCCGTAGTGGAAGCTCATGTATGTAACTTCATTTTCCAGTTTTTGCTTCGTTTTGGTGGTGTGATTTAGACATGGATTGGTATGTTTGTTTAATTTTGACAGAAAATGGCGCCAAATGTTTACCAGAAAAAAAAGGGCGCTTATAATACAATACAATAGACTTCTCCACCAGATTCAGGTTAAATGATAAAAACCTGATAGAGGTACATTTTAAAAAAATCGCACAATCTCTATTATAAGAGTGTTTGCACATCCTTCTCAATGATGAATGTTGGAGATGAGCGTTTGTGAAAAGTAAGCAAATATGAGTAAGAAATTAAAAATGAACAGGGTTACAAAACTCTCTTCAAGACACTCTACTGCATACGCATACTTATATATAGACTTGACGATCATTTAGGACTGAGACAAACGAAATTTGATCGGTGAACGTGGATCTTTGCTTTTGCTGTAGGGTTCCCATCTTGACTTCCGTCACTTCTAGTCGTATGTCACAAAGAAAAATGGCACATGGTAAATCATTTGCAAGATATCACATCGTGATTGATATTGAATATTGTTATTCATTTTGAGCCATGATACATCGGCACCATCTGCAACTGGGTATAAGAACATTTAACATTAAACATATCTACCCCTATTTTAAATCTCGTCCCCAGTAGGTTGTAGTATGTAAATGGCGAAAAATCAATGAAGGTGGTCTAAGTTCGTTATAAAAAATAAAATCACGGTTTTTGTGATTATTTGTTTAAACCAGATGTCGTCAAAATCGATGTTTTATTTAGGATGTGTTGATATAAGTGTATAAATTCTAGGAAATGAAACAGGAAATCAAAATCACCCAATCATAACGTAGCTTACCTCTTATCGATTCATTTTTAACGTTCATATTGTCCGCCGATGTTTCCGTACATATGAATTGGAATTATGAATAAAATTTTTGGCAAAATTAATACAACTGTTTAAAGCTTAAAGGTGTCTTCATAATAACACTTTAAACTCCTGAAAATCTTACGAATTAACAAAATTAGTAAGATTTCAAATTTTCCAGACTTAAATTAAGTAAATCTTAGTAAGGATTTAATTGAGAAACGGGGGGGGGGGTCAGATCTGAAAATTTAAAAATTTTCAATTTTATAAGAAACATTACAAATACTGAACAAAAACTGGTCGAAGTCCGTCTTCTGAGTGACAAAGATGACATAGAAACTGCAAAAAGAGAAAGAGAGAGAGAGAGAGAGAGCAACCGACGGTCAAGATGAGCCGCCGATTCTGCATAAATTCGTTAGCTTAGTGTTAAGTTTTCGACAACTGGATGTTCGGTAATAATCCCACCTCACACGGGAATTTGATGTACAGTACAGACCTGTCCACATTTTTAAACTGCGCTTATGAAAAGGAGTTCAATCTCGGCTTCCGAGTAGCATAGATATTGAAAGTTAATAGCCAGAAAGCTGTCGAGAGGTATTATAAAAAGCAGCTACCTAAAAGCCGAAATATAGCTAACTACGAGCTAAGATAAACTAATAATTTAACTTGGTATTAAACGTTCGACAAACCTGTACTGTACCTGATCAATATAGGCTTTCTAACATACACATGCATTCCAGGAACTTAAACAGCATATGTGGATTCATCCAATCAAAACATACTTGTGTTAAACTTTCGGAAGGCTGTACTTTACATCTATCGATTTTGTTTCCTGGTAACAGTCCTAGTTTAAACTACTGCCGTAGAGTTTTCACTTCGTATGTTGAAGGTCATGGGTCCGAACCCTGACCGGCGTCTGACCAAGACCTGAATATGGGTAGTGACTGTTCTTTCGCCAAGCACTCTGCATTTAGAACTGAAAGTCACGGGCCCACTGGAAAAACGCTCCGTGTCACAGCATTCGTTTCATGACACATTAAAGACCCCACTGCAATTGCCCTTAGCGCACTGCAAAAGACATTCCTGCCACTTCACCTATAGCTTGTGACGTCTCGATATAAGTGAAATATTCTGAATTTGCAAGTTTTCAGTTTTTACTTTGCTTTTTTGTGATTGTGATTTGGACATGGACCGGTATATTTGTTTTTGATTTTTTTGACATATTAGTATACTGAGTGTTGTTGATAAGCGTAATGTCTTTGTGCCATATATATATTTGACGTCCTATGGTTCCTTTCGTTCTCGGTTTACGTAAATCTGCATTTTTGATTATAAAAATGAATAAATGTTATCTTTTTTACTTTTACTGCTACAATTGGAAATTATCAAATGTACAAATATTGGAAGCTTTAAAATCAGCGGTTTTATTGTCTATGTATTTGAACACCGCCTGGAATTTTATTGGGTGGATTGTTGTTTTAACATGGGCCGTAATGTTTATGTTCGAGAACGGAAATGTGAATACATAGCAAAGTTGATTGTAACATTTTATTCGATGTCCGTCCAAGTTCGGGAATTTAAAAACATTATAATTGTGTTTAACCACACCACTGGACATTTACTTCAGTGCTCGTAAACGTTGAAAATTTTATAATTAGTGTTTGCAATATGCGAATTTTTCTCCTCTTGGCTTTTTTATCATTTTCTTATATGGCATTGTGATCTTGATTGATTTGTCTTATGGAAAACACGTTTTTTTCAGTTCCAAAATGTTTCCTATCCCGGTATCATTTCCCTGATAGAAGTTCAGTAATAACTTAACCTAATTTTCAAGCTTCAAAGATTTTACTTTGCTTGGGATTGTGGTTTAGACATTGTGTGATTTCCATGTATATTTAACGCGTGTCTTGTTTACTTAATGAATCCATACGGGTATTTTTTAGTGCGTGGTTGTATGTACCTTGTTTCAAAGTACACCCAGCTATGTCCGTTTAGAAATACACGCCAACAACGCATACTTCATAATCCATGTCCGAATCACAATCCAGAAGCAAAGAAAAAACTTTGAAACTGACAAGTTAGGTTAGCACGTGAACTTCCACCAGGGAAGTGAGGTCGGGTGATCCGGAAGGGTAAGCACCTCCTGTTTAGTTAGCTACACCCGTCACGTTTGTAATCAAAATTGTGTGAAAGGAACATGGAACAATGGGACGTCAAATATATCCAGGACAATCCTGGACACAGAGACTTTGAAACTGCCAAGTTAGGTTAGCACGTGAACTTCAACCAGGGAAGTGAAGCCGGGTGCTCCGGAAGGGTAAGCGCCTCCTGTTTAGCTAGCTACACTCGTCACGTTTGTATTCAAAATTGTGTGAAAGGAACATAAAACTATGGGACGTCAAATATATCTAGGGCAATCCTAGACACAGAGACATTAAACTTATCAACAATTTTATAGATATGCCTTAAACTGTAGCTTATCACTGCGGTAGCTCAGTTGGTAAAGTGTTCGCTCTGTAAGTGGGATGTCGTGACTTCGATCCCCGACCGGGTCTGACCCAAAACTTGAAAGTTGGTAGTGACCGTTCTTTCGCCGAAAACTCGGCATTACGAAATGAAAGTCACGGTTCTATCGGATGGGAACTTGAAATAAACGAGGATCTGTTTCACGGTAGGTGTGGCATTATAGAGAATCCTGTTGTTTTATGTCATTAGCGCAACGCACAAGCAATTTTTTTATCTTTTGCCTATAGCTGGCGACGTCTCGATATAAGTGAAATATTCTTGAATTAAATTTAAACGCCATCACTCAACTCAACTGATATAACCGAATAATTACTGTACATTATGCTAATGAATGGTTCAAGAAAGACAACCCTTGATTCTTTTAAATTTTCAGGACATCATAGTAATTTAAAAGGCACAGTGTATGAAACTGCTCAATTTTCAAAATCTGTAAGAATTTTAAAAATTGAGACAGTATATAAAATATATCATAAATAAAGTTCTGTTGAAAACGTCTTTATTTATAAATGATATTAAAACCAATGCTAAATAAATGTTAAAGTAAACCAATGGTATCTGCTTGTTGAATTAGCTGTGTACCGTATTTATAGTCTATATCACAGTCTTTTTGAAAAGTATGATATCTCTGTGTCCAGGATTGCCAAGGATATATCTTACGTTCCATGGTTACATGTTCCTTTCACTCTAAATTTTGTTACCTACGTAGGAGGTACATACCATTCCGGAGCACCTGGCATCACTTCCCTTGTAGAAGTCAACGTTTGTAACCTAAGTTTTTAGTTTCAAAGTTTCTACTTTGTTTCTGGATTGTTATTCAAACATGGATCAGTATGTTTGTTTTTGATCTCTCTTTTTTTTAAATGTATATCACTTAAGTTACCAGTATTTATGAAATATTATCGCAGTTACATTAAGTTAAGACTAACAATAATGCCAGCCCCATTTGACATATATTCACAAGCTATGCGTAATGTCATCGTCTATTGATACCACTTGGCTTTAAGTGGTAAATCCTTGACCTTACTATACACCCTGATTAAATCAGTAAGGGTAGTTCAGAGCACTGTTTGGAAAAAATTAAATCCCTTGAATTTGACGTTTTCATACCCATTAAAGACCAAAAAAAAATTACCCTTGATGTCTTTAAATAAAGCGTGGAAGGGTCATATACATCTTATTTGAAATCTTAATTTTTAAAAATATTACCTTCTACGCAAGATACAAAATGTCACTAACAGAGTCTGAGCTTTGAACAACATGGTCCCGAAAGGTGATGTCTTTTTGTCCTCCAGGTCTAGTACACTCTTGTGTTTTTCAACTGCTATTTAGGGGATTGCAATGCAAAATGTGATGTATTATTTGGCTTTTTAAGAATCTTAAGTTTAAAATTGGTTAATTTTGTGGCATTGGTTAAAAATAAAAAAATTAGGTTACACATTTTTGCGTAAAATTTTACTTCAAAAATGTCATAACCCAATCAAACACAAACATACTGATCCATGTCCAAATCATTATTCAAAAAGCAAAGTGATAACTTTGAAAGTTGGCAAATTAAGTTAAACATATGAACTTCCACCAGGCAAGTGAGGTCGTGTGATCTGGAAAGGAAAACATCCCCGGTCTATCAAGTTTTATTTAACTTGATCACGAAAGTTTATACTTTCATTTAGATAATCACCCGGTGGTATTTAATGCATGTGTGTGTGTGTGTGTGTGTGTGTGTGTGTGTGGTGTGTGTGTGTGTGTGTGTGTATGTGTGTGTGTGTGTGTGTGCGTACGTGCGTGCGTATGTGTGTGTGTGCTGCTCGAATATTTAATGTAGCCATGGCTCTTTTACGCTTAGATTTATTTTTCACTATATGGGAACCTTGTTAACCTTGTGCCGTAAACTACTCGCGCGCGCGTGTGTGTGTGTGTGTGTTTAAAAGCATTGTTTTTTCTACATTAAGCAGAGAACATACGTCCAGAACATGAGCTGATAAATAGAATAAGGTTTAAAATGTTATATTTTGACCATTTTGCAAAGATTTGATGCTTTCATGATGTGACCTTTAAAATGGGCCAAGGTCGAATTTCAAGGTTGTGACTGAATTTTGTGCTCTTTTTCAAATAAGTTATCCTTTGAAATATATCAAATCGGATTTTTCTTTCTAAAAAAGCTTTCCTACATCAGCCCATCTTCAAAAGGTCAAGGCCATGACCTCATATGCAACTAAAATCTTTGATTGCTATATCTTGCCTATATGTGGAGAGTTAGACATGGGGTTTCCATTGCCGATCCGTCAATACCCTTCAGTCAAACTCTAGATGATGACCTAGTTGTATTCTTATTATTCTTTTAATACTACAGTCAAACCTGTCTATAAAGGCCACCAAAGGGATCCAGTAAAAGTGGCCTTTATGGACAATGTGGTCTTTGTATACAGGTTCAAATAATATGAATAAGGAAACACTTGGATACAATTCTACCTGCCTTTATGAGCATGTGACCTTTATATAGAGGTCGCTTTAAGGCAGGTTGGACTGTATTGTGACCATCCGATTCAGGTCTCTTAAGCTGTTTATAAAAAAAACTGCAGCTACAAAGGGTCCAAAATTAAGTTTTGTAATGGAAGGACCAGGATCTTTTGCCTCTCTTTTTGGCAGGTCCCACATAAAGTTTTGAAAGTCAAGGATAAAACCAATATCAAGACTGAAAGGTCCATATATAATTAAGTTATCATAAAGAATGGGCATGTGTTATCTTGGTACAACAACTTCAGGTCCACCGGACTCTCACAGTTTAACTATCAAGTCTCCAAATGCAAAATCAATAAGTACTGAACCTTTGATGTGGGAAATTGAACCCTGGACTACATTTTAGATGTAGCTGTCTAAGACCTAGTTACATTCAATTTGCAAATATTTTTGTCAGTGTAAAACTGAAAATTTTTTATGGCCGCCGTGGTTCAATTGTGACATTATAGATATGGGACATTATCTCAGTTTAGTGCCATTTTTAAACTCAGAATAAAAAAAACAAAGTAAACCCTTTAATAAAGTAAAAGATGTGACTTTCCTCAAGGGAAGCGAGGTCAGGTTCCCCGTATGGGTAACCACCTTCTGTTTCGCTAGCTACAACCTATAAGCGGTTTTTTAATGAGTACAGGACACACAATTAAACCCAATCAAATTAAAAAAAACTCCTATTTTCACTTGCCTGGTGAAAATTAAAGTGTTCACCTTAACTTGCCAGTTTTCAATGTTTTCACTTTGTATTTGGAAATGTAATTTGGATATATTTGGACATGGATCGGTAGGTTTAGGTTTGAATTTATTTAATACAATCTTGACCAAGTTAATTAAGCATTTTAACTAAGATTTTCCTTTCTTCCATTTTCGACAAAAGTAACAGTTACAATAAGCTTAAAGTGATTTTAAAACGAAACCTCAAATTCCTGAATATCTTTTCAAATTTGAAGCAAGAAAAATCTTAGTTAAGGAATGATTGTTAAACTAGAGCCAAGTAAAAGTATCCATAAGTATCGGCCTCAATGGTCAAGGTCTACCATATAGGTTCGAATCCCTTTTACATCAAATTGGTTACCAGCACGCGTACGTTTGCAGGCGGTCACGCTGTTTCTTGTACTATCTCGATATAAGCGATATCTTGACGCACCATTTTAACCGGACAAACTTCATCAAACCAATATTGATTAAAGATATAACGAGATGAAATTATCTTAGAATTTTATTCTGAAGATCTTATAAACAGAAAATGTATCTGTTATCTTTTAATTTTTCTTGGAAGCTTTTGGAATACCTGAAATATAAAGTTAAGATTTATAATATATGGTATAATAAAATGTACGTTACAATGTAGATTGTTGCCTTAAAAACTGATAGTGAAAGCTTCTGTCATAACCACCATTTCGTAAGTTTTAAAAGTTTCAAATTCCATTTTTTATTTATTGCTTAAAGAATTTTATGATTTACAGAGCAATAACACTATCGATATAGGGCTTCGGTTGTCGATTTGTCTGAAGCGCGTAATAAGGGTCACAGAACCTCTATTGCCTTGGTTCGAATCCCTCTGGGGCAGATCCTAGTACGAGATATTTTGTCAGCTAGCATGTCTAAGGTTGGTGGTTATATCTGGAAAATCAGTTTTCGTTCACCTTTCCCGATATAACCGCTTCGATAAAAGTGAATATACATGTCTTCGGAATAGCACGCTAATGTATCTGGAATCATTCTGATTTCCCTCATATATAAGTTTTAAAACTTACGCTTCTCTGCACCACATTTGTCTATAGCCTTTGCTTCTAGTAGAACTGGTATCGCTTTTTCAAACTCCTGACGAGTGACCTTTTTATCATCTGAAATATATTACATACTTGCTATTATCAAATGAACTTAAGTACATGGAGCACACAAGCAGTCGACCAGATGGAATACGACCGTTTTTAATAATTAGCTCCCAAGGTGGCTTGAAGAATGTAAAAAGTAATTTAGAAAAAAATGAAATAAAACAAGTGATTGTTATTGAGACGATACTGTAAATAGAAAATGTTGACGACTATATCAAATCAATAAATAAATACATGAATAAAGTACTAAGCCTTCTTGATTTCAGATAGCTTTCAAGAATCTTAGGGACAGACGGCTGTTATTCATTTGATTTCTCATACCGTTCTCATCCATGACTACAAACATGGTCATAGCATGTGTCTTTATGGTTCCAAAATCAATCGCTTCTTTTTGGAATTCCAGTCTTGTAATTACTCCGTCACCATTGGTGTCATAATTGTGAAATAAGCACGGATCTTCTGCCATAGGCAGTTTCTGGAATAAATAATACTTTTACATTTAAAAATTTCAATGGAATAGTTATGTTTGAGCTTTTGAGCGACAACAAAAGTTCCGATTCCTGTATTTATTCTAGAATATGTGATATTGTTTTAGAAAAAGTAAAATTGTTTAAACATAACTGTTTCAGCAATCATATATTCAGTTTAAACTACAGTACAGTTCTGTCGAAAATCTGAATCGGCGGCTCGTCTCTGTTGAAAAGGTGTACGTAATGAATAACCGCTTTAAGGCATCGTTGAATTTAGTTTATAAAATGTTTTGTTAGGGGGAAATTTTATTTCTTCAATGCACCCAGTGGTTCGTTATATTTGTTTTAAACGTGCAGCAGTAAAAAAAAGACAACAAACACAGGCGATATGCCACATACGATTGAAACCTTAAGACAATCTTATTACAAATGATTAAATCGTTGATACCACGTAGAATTATCTGAAACCCGACCTAACAATGTGTAAAATCGAATGTTTCGTTAAATAAATGCATCCAATATACGAGGGGAGGTCAAAAAGTTCATAGAACGGGGTATATATTGCCGCAACAAACCATACATTTTATTGTTATTATTTAATATAGTCCCCATTTACCCCAATGCACTTTTCTTTCAGACTGTCTATACCTTTGAAATAGAAGTCTTCGGTTTTTTCCTGAAACCATGCCTCTGTGGCAGCTTAAGTCCATCATCATTAATAAATCTGATTCCCCGTAAATGGGATTTCAAATTTCTAAATAGGAAATTATCACTGGGTGCCCAATCGGGACTGTAGGGTGGGTTATTAAGTTGTTTGAACTTGCATTCACGAATCATCGCTCCTTGTGCAATCCTTGACTTGTGCACAGGAGCATTGTCGGGAAGAAGCAATACCCCTTGGCTCAACTTTCCGCTCCTTTTTAATTCAATAGCAGCTTTCAGCTGCTTCATTAGATCAGCAAACTAAGCCCTAGTGATAAGAGATTTTAGTAGGTTTATAATTGATTAACAGAACACCCTTAGAATCCCAAAACACAGTGGCCATGCCTTTGCCAGCTGATGTTGGGTTTTGAATTTCTTTGGTGGGGTGAGCCAGGGTGATTCCAATGCATGGACTCGTTTTTGGTTTCTGGGTCCCAATGATAAATCCATCTTTCACCACCAGTTACTAAACGTAAATGGAAGCTCTCCGGGTTATCATAATAAATGCCAAGAAGCTCCCGACTTGACTGAAGTCTTTGGAAGCGAGCATGCACATTAAGGTTTCTGGGGACCCATCTTGCGGATACTTTTGATATCTCAAGATGCTCGTGGATAACCGTGTATACACTTCCATGTGAAATGTCACACTCCCTAGCTATGTCATCAATCCTAATTCGACGATCATTCATGATGAGGGTCTCCACAGGCGTGACAATTTCCTTTGTGATGGCATCAGCTGGCCGACCTGACCGTGGGTCATCCTTCAGTGAGGTGTGTCCACGTTTAAATTCAGCTGACCATTTTGCCACTGTGGAATAGGCAGGACCACTGGCACCGTACACCTCGGCCATTCGCTGGTGAATTGCTACGGCATTTGATCATTCTACTTTGAGGAACTTTATTACTGCCCTAAACTCAATATTTTGATTTTCCATCATTGCTTGATGGTCACCAACTTTGAATGCTTTGGAAAATTACACAAATATGTTGTGACAAATAAACTTGTTATGTTTAAAATGGCGGAATGTTGTGTTGTCTAAATAAGTAAAGAAAATGTGTGTAACGCTTGGCTGAATACGCTGTTCTATGAACTTTCTGACTTCCCCTCGTACATACCTGCGCGGATCGTTTTCTAATAGTAAAAGGGCCGCACATTCCCCAACATCCCATTTCAACTTCTTCAATCACAACAAAAACCACTAAACAAATCACAAATAAGGCCTTCATCTGTAAAAAAAAAAATGTGTTTTACAAAGTGAAAATTTAAGACTTTTTATCAGACTGATTATTTGCGCCACAAAAAATATTTTATTATCCTTTTTTAAAAAAAATAAGAGAAAAATTACCATAATTGCCAGCATCCCCAAAAACGAATAATACTGAAATAAATAATGAGTATTACTTATTATAATTTTAACATTCGCGATTAAGGTTAAAATAATGATGGAAGTAAGGGCCTCCATTTAAGAGTAGGAAGTCACTGTTCGATTCCAAAGTCTCGAAATGAAAAAAAAAATTAATAACAAAATTATACGACAAAATGCAACTTTTCTGCTAAAGAAACTTAAAAAACTAAAAGTTATCAAAGAACTCACTTACCTTTTGAATCGAGTTGTAATTCAAAGTGATTCACTTAAGTATGATATCGTGTATATATACTAAAACAACAGGTATCAAATTCTATATGTACGTGTCCTGAAAAACGGGAAAAGGATTATGGAACTACCGTTTTTCAGGAGGCAGATGTTAAATCTTTATTCACCTGTTGCCGCGGAAACAGTATAGTTGTTAAACAATAATCTGCCACAGTGATAACGTGATAGTCTTTTTGAAACAATGTTGTGTATTAAACCCTTTTGTGCAAAACTTTGAGAAAGCACATTACACTTTGCAAGTTCATAAAGACATTGGAAAACTACCTTATGTCTTTTAGTTACAATATTTTATTGCCGTCTAACATTTTCCATGTTAATTTGAAAACAATTTTGAAATGTGCTGTTGGTGCACCTGCTCATAAAAATGGGTCATCTCCTGTCGGTCAACGGAAGCATTTGACATTTGACGTCATCACGTCAGCGCGTGGAGCAATGTCTCTATAAAGTTGTAAAGTATAGTCGCTTTCAAATACTTTATTGAAGGAAAGACATTACAATTGTAAATCAACCTACATGCCCGCGATTAACATGGTACAGAAAAAATTTAGAATTTAAGAAAAAAATATTAAAACGATATTCATAATTTTTGTTTTGGATGAAGCTTGTAATGGGAAGATATAGAGTATCCGTATACTCGCTGTGCTATTTATTTATTTATTTTATTTTATTTGATTATTTATTTATTTATTTTACTTTACTTTTAGTAACAGATATGTCACAGTCAAGACTTTTTCAATCATGTCAAGGCCGTCAGTTAAGGAATGGAATGGTGGATTAATAAACCGAAGTCCCCGGAGAAAACTGACAATTTTGCTCACATAAGGATCTGTCTCAAGTGGGATTCGAACCTAGGCAGTAAGGGACGCTGCGGTCCGTAGACTAATCGGGCACCAAAACCCTTTTAATCTATATGGAAAACGTGATGACGTTGATTTTGTATCGTCAACTTTCCTTTCCAATGCAGCAATGGTGCATTTTTCACAAAAGTTTCGCTATAGTCGAGCTTGTTGCTACTACGGGTACTTTATACAACGAAGCAAGATGCTTACAAATAAATTATTGGCCCCAAAAAATATTGCAAGCCTAGGCTTATCAAGGCCCTCAAAAAGTTTTATGAACATCAACACAATACTGTCGATATTGTTGGCCAGGCGCCCAAAAACGTGTTTGTTGTATTTTATAAACGATTTATGTTCTATTGAACAGAGTGAATTGGAACATAACTAAAATAATCTTGACCTGATTGTAACAATCCCGATTTAACAAGTAAGTATAGCAGAACAGTGTTGGAATCACATTGTTAATACTTACTAAAATTGTGTAAAAATCAAAATCACAGACCATAGTAAACATTTTGAAACTAACAATTTAAGATAAACGCCGAAATTCCACCAAAGAAGTAAGGCCAGGTGTCCTGGTTTAGCTAGCTACACTCGCCATGTGTGTAATCAAAATGGAGAGTGAACAGAGAATGGAACTATTAGAAGTCAATTATACCGATGGTATGTCCACAATATTATCGTGACGGCTATAAAACTTGATAAACCGTAGCTTGCAATATCCTTGGGTCAACAATTTATTTGTAAGGAGCTTATTGCATTATTTTGTGGTCTTGAAGTGGGAACAATCTCCATCCCCGACCGGGTCTGACCCAAGACTTGAAAGTGAGTAGTGACTGTCCTTTCGCCAAGCACTCGATATTACGAAATACGTCACGGTACTTTCGGATGGGAACTTAAAATAAACAAGGTCCCGTGTCACGGTTAGCTTGGCACGCTAAAGAACCCTGTTTTATAATGCCAACAGTGCAACGCACCGGCAAGATTTCTGCACCATTGCCTATAGTTTCACTATATAAATGAAATATTCTTGACCGGTAAATACCATTTCTCAACTCAACTCTAAGACTTCTAGATAAGTAATTTCACGCGAAATCAAATGGACAAATATGTCAAAATACTTCATTTTCGTTCTACAACTAACTAGAAAAATATGTATAAAGCTTTAAGTTATTAAATTTTCGTGGTGTCTACATTTTCGATAGTTTAGTAGACACGCTAGCCCACGAATTTACATGACAACGTAATACTATGCATTATAAGCTTACATTAAAAATTGATTACAAATCATGAATGAATCACTCCACGATCTTTTTATTTTTCTTATACCACGAAAATAAATTTCACAGGATATAGAAATGCAATGATCTTGTTTCGTGTTTTAATCTTTTATATCTACATTATGTTCCTTAAGCTTTGTCGTTTACATTTAATCAGCTCATCCAAAAGATATTTGACGACAGAAACTCCATCTTTACAAATATCACTCTGAAATAGAAAAGACATCAAATAAGGGGATATGATAAATGGATAAAAACACAATAAGTAAATGTATAGTTAAAAATATATACACTGAATTCATAAATTTTCTTTTTTTCTCACTTTGTGTTGTAATGTCGATACCCTGGCAAAAAGATTTGCATTTCAACGAAATAACATACATTACAAACTTTAGAATTAACTACAACTCAAAATTTGTCACCCCACAAAATGGTGATTTTATAAATCCACGAAACTATGTAATTAAATGTTTTGATTAACTACTGTCCTTGGGTATTAGGAATGACTTATGGAAAACTACTAGTAATTTATACAGATATAATAAAGGGGTCGATCCATAGCATGCCAAATTGAATGCATGCATTTGTGAAAGCTTAAGGCGATGGAACTAAGTGCTACTTGTTAATTTGGCTGCGATGTATGTGATGGAACAGCTTTGAATGAACAAATTGTTATTGTTTGATAATGATGTTAATTGTCATTACTTTTGCTCATATGAAGAGCGACATAACTTTTGCTCCGGGGCTGTATTGCTACATAGAAAAGGAAAGTTGACAATTGTAATAATTAAAAGTCAACGCATTTGTTATACAGCTTCAGATGTAACTATCGTTTTACTAGATATAAGTTATAAACTAGCGGTAATTTAGCATACAATTAACAATGGCTGTATTCGACTGGTTTCGTTATCCGTTTAACAAGAAGTTCTTCTATTAATTGCTATTTCCCACGTGTATCTTTGACCAACCAGATCACGTACACCAACTTTATATTCGCCACTTGACTGGTAAAGTTTTCTCAGCGCGTCTTGCGAGAACAGCGATCTTTTAGGGACTGATAAGTCTGTTGAGCACTTTACAAGTCGAATGAAAAATGAAAATTGCACTCTTTGGTCTGATTGGTTAAAAAGTAAGGTTGGTGAATATCGATTTTTTTTCCAAATTTAGCTAATAAAATAATTTGCATGTGGGAGAGTAGATAGTTTTTGAGGAATTTCAAATTCTAACTAGCAGCAAATTTAGTCAATAGTATAAATCTGACAATAATACACAATTATTGCTTACTGAAATTTTATATCCTATTTGTCATAACTTACGATGTTGTACTTCTTCTGGCAGATCAATGAGCGTTTGCTATTACAATCTACATCTGCCCATTGCAATTTCGGTTTCATTGAAGTATCACCAACAATACAATTTTCTCTTTTTCTGCCATTCGGTTCAGTAGGATGCCAATTTGCAAATCCAAAACGTTTTGAGAGGACGACCATTTCCAAATCCCTTCTTTCATTTCATCAGTTCCGTCCAACCAAAGATCATTTTTAACTTAAAAAAAAAACAACTAAATGATAATTTGTAATTTTCACAGTCTCTTGGAGACATGAATCAACCCTTTCCCCTTAATTTCATTCATTCAAAAATAACCCATGCGTTTGTAAGGAAAAATATTTCAATAAGATGCACTAAAATTGTAAGTTATGAAAGTTATTTCGAAATAATATTTCGTATATTCAAAAAAAGCTTTACCGTATTTTCGTATTCGAATTCCGAAGTATTTCGGAACTACGACATATCTTTTAGGAAAAGATGTATCAGCATTACTATTGCGAATATTCGAAAAGCTTATTTGATATATTTCTAAATAATAAGATACAAATTTGCAAATATCTATTGCGAATATTCAAAATGATAATTCGGTATACCATTTTGAAAAAATCAAATAACTATTGCGAAATTCAGATTCTACTTTGAAATTACCCAATGATTAAACCTTACGGTCTCCGTAAACTGCATATCTAACTGAGAGAATAATTTGATTTGGAGGAATGAAATGCAAGACATTCACTTATGATAAAAATGTCATTATAAATTTTAAAAAAATACATAAACAAAAAAGAAACTTGAAAATGGCAACTTCAATACTATATTATCGTTTTCATTAAAGACATTGAAACTCTGAATCTGGCTCTCATCAGTAGACGCCACTAAGCTCTGAGAAGAAAACGGAAACAGACATTTAATTCCAGAAAACCCAAACAAGACGAAAAGTAGAACTAGATTGAGAAGTTTTTTTTTTTCTCTCTGTTTGGGGAATAATGCACCGGGAATGCCGCAAGGTTTCGGCAGTAAATATAGGATAGGAAAAGCCCTGAATTGAGATGTTTTTCACTTCTAAGGGTTTTTTATTTTTTTCAACTTGACTTTTATAATTGAAAACAAAAGAAAAGACATATTGGTAAAAAATAGACTTACTACTTGGCGATACTCTGAGAGATAGGAAATCGTTCAAATCCTGGTTATCAACAACAGCGAGATGACCTCCTATAATTTCACAGTATTCCTTTGATAAAATAAGGAAAACAATATCTTTAAATTGGATTGTAGCGCAGTGGTAACACTGCTGCTAAGATTATGTCCCAAATAACCTGGCATGTAATTGCAATTATTTGCATTGCCAGGAATAACTGCGAAATGTCATTACAAGATTTTCCAATGGCGACAGATTGAGTCGCCATCTTTGGGAAAACTATCATGCTTTGTACATTGACCTTTCCGTTTGACCTTTCATTAGGAATATTCATATAGAAGAATCTACCCTTTACATAGGTGGAAGTAGGATTGTCAGTTAATAATATGTATACAAGATAAGTGATAAGTGTTCTCATTATATGTATACAAAAAAAACGTGATTCATATATATATATATATATATATATATATATATATATATATATATATATATATATGTCGTCGTCCATGATAAATATTTAAATTAAAGGTCAAACGGACAGGTCAATGTTATTTACGTATATTTGGGATTATTTTTCTTGTTCCAGTGCATCGGTTTTCAACATTTCTAAAGGTTTTGTTTATTATTTTGTCTTCAAGTATTAACAACAATGTGGCAGATTATTTAGGAAAGCGGTTTATTTAAATTAACACGTGGTAATTTGAACACAAAGTTTAAAAACGCATAATGACTTTTGAGTTTTAAACACAAACATACCTGTCCATATCCAAATCAAAATCCTAAAAGTTTAAAACAATTAGATTAAACAGGTGATCTTCTACCAGGGAAGTGAGGCCAGGTTTTTTGGAAGGACGGGCACTTTCTGTCTCGCTAGCTACATCGACCATAAAGACATAAGTTATTCATATTTGTTTTTAAATTAATTTTTTAAATTATGGTTGAAGATCATTTACAACTGTCATTCCTAGAATCAGGGAATGAAATGATGTATTTGTAAAAGAAACATAAATACTGGTTGTACTGCAAAACTATTAAATTTTATTATTAAAATTGTAAAAAAAAAAAAAAAAAAAAAGTTAGCTAAGTTAGCTATTTTGTGTCAGCTCCAGTTATACGTACTAATACTAGATGTATGTAATTACACAGGATGTGTTACTATGACTACCTACCACTGCGTCGTACCATGTTTTTTGTGTATTAACAAAGATAAAGCATTCTCCGACGAACCCTTTCCATCCTCTCGGACATGAAGCTGAAAATTAAATTTTGTTCCTGATATAATGAGAGAAATTATTAATTATAACAAAAAAAACAATGCCCGAAAATAGTGAAATTGTTCATCTTGTTATAAAGAGCAAATGCGGTTTAAAAATAAGCTTTGTAAAGATGTGCTTAACCTTACGGCGCATTTGGGTAAACTTCCCTGGTGAAAGTTCGCGATTTGAAATTAATTTCCCACTTTTTAAATGTTTTAATTTTTTTGGAATTGTGATATGTCGATGTGACATATTTGAAGCCAAATATTGTCATCAAAATGGAAGAAAAAGAATCAATCATGACTTTATTCATGTAGAATAGGGAAATCTCACCCTCGGGGTTGAATATTTCTGTCAGAGACTCGGCAAGCCTCGTCTCCGACTGAAATATTCAACCCCTCGGGTGAGATTTCCCATATCCTACATGGATACTAATGATAGATGCTATTAATCTTCACCCCCACGTGCATATCTTCTCCGTGTGGACATGACGTCATCTTGCGGGAAATTGACACCTGAGTCTCATAAAAATTGAAAATTTTCATTGCATTTCATATGTTTATTTTGGGAGATTAGAAGAAATAACTTTGTTTTCTAGTTGATACATTCTGTATAAACCAAAATCAGGTACATTTTATCCGATGGACATTTTTTTACGTCGATGTCGTAACTAATACTTGAAGCCAAAAATTGTCATCAAAATGGAGGAGAAACAGAATTAATCATGAGTTTATCTGTGTAGGAGAGGGAAATCTAACCCTCGGAGTTGTCAGAGTGAAATATTCAACCCCTCGGGTGAGATTTCCCTTTCCTACATGGATACTTATGATAGATTCTTTTACTCTCTCTCTCTCTCTCTCTCTCTCTTCTCTCTCTCTCTCTCTCGTTTTTCACTAAAAGATTCTCTCATAACATATATATAATCACATAATCAAACTATTGATGCTGTGACTAAATATGACTCTCTCTCTCTCTCTCTCTCTCTCTCTCTCTCTCTCTCTCTCTTACCTGTAACTTTACAGATAAAAACAAATAATATCAATCCGGATATACCACAGATTGCCATGTTTGTTAGACTATGCTGCTAAACTTTATTTCATCCATGTATAGGTTAACAACACAACATTGACCTGTTTGTTTGACCTTTCATTGGGAATATTTATTTAGGAGCGTCCACCCGTTACGGTAGTGTAACCATTAAAGTTAATTCATATGCAATGTTCGGGTTAAAATGAGTTAAAACTTGTGTTTGATAAATAACACGTAAACGTGCTCCTCCATCAAAAAATATTTCAATTAAAGGTCGAGCGGACAGGTCAATGTTGTTTGCTGAAACAGCTTGTGATTCGACTGCTGAGTGTAGTGTTAGTAACATGAAACCATTTAAATTCGATGTGTCCTTGTACTTACAATATTATGCTAAATTTTAACATCAAACTGAGTTAAATATCTGAAACTAGTGTTGATAGTCTTAGCTAAATATATTTCAACTATTTTGATAAAATGTTTTCAATTTTTCAATACGAAAACTGAGATATTAGTCTTCCTCTTTCTCTTATTGAAATGTTGATTACAAAAATACAAAAATGTGGGTAAATACGATTCGTATATTCTACAATATCGTTGATAAGTATGATGTCTCTGTATCCAAAATTACCCTGCATAAAGTTCATGCCCCATTGTTCCTTGTTTCCTTCTTTCTTTCTCAATTTCGATTTCGAAAGAGCTTAATAGGAGAGAGAGAGAGAGAGAGAGAGAGAGAGAACGGTTTGGTTAGGCTAGTTAGGTGCTTACCCTACCGCAAAATACGGCCTCACGTCTCTGGTGGAAGTTTGGCTTAATTTTCAGGTTTTAAAGTTTTTACTTTGCTTTGGATTTGTAATTTTGACATGGGTTGGTATATTTGGTTTTTTAATGTCAAAGTCATTATATTTTTTATAAAAAAATGGAAAAACTCGTGTACTCAGGAATAGCACTAGCTTGAAACATTGAGTTAAATAAGAAGATATATTTTTCGGGTATCTAATGCAGAACACACATCAATTTACATTAGCTAAAAAGAATACGGAAATTATATATACTGGTATTAGGTTATTGCAAGTAAAGATAGTATAAATAAAAATAAAACATACCAATCCATGTCCAAATCTCAGCCCTAGAGAAAAATAACAACGTTGAAAATTGGTAATTTATTTAAGCACTTAATTTCCACAAGGCAGGTAAAGCCGGGTGTTCTTAAAGGGTAAGCACCTTCTATTAGCTACCTATAACCGCCATTCGTGTATTCAAAATTCGGAATGAAAGGAATATGGAAATATGGAACTTCAAATTTATCAATGGTATAACAATTTTTGTCATGAGTTAAAGTACAAGATATTCCTAATTTCAATTTTCAATATTTGCTTTCAGCAAAAAATGTTCGAGTTGATTTACCAATTTTTTAAATACAGATATATTTTTGATTCATCTTTACCAATATTGCTGTATACTTTTGAAAAATACATTGTAATTTTACAAATCAAATGGCAAACTATGTGAGTAAAACAAAAGCATTAAATTTTATATTTGGCATAGTTTTGCTGTTTTTGTAGAACCTTGGGTTATTTTGCTAAAACTGACTGATACATAACTACGCCCTATACATGGGGAAAAATAAATTGGTACAAAAATGATGTATTCGATTTTTCTATTGTGACCTTTCTTTTTCTAGGCAGCATATTACTTGTGTTTCTTCTGCGTTTGCTGTTTGTTTCACAATTAAAACGGTATGGGAGAGCTTGTTACAACTACGACAATTTAATACATCGAAGCAAGCTGCTTGAAAATATTGGATATCGCAAGCCTTTCCTTATGAATACCCTCAAAAGTTTTATGGCGTCATTACAATATAGTTAATAAGTATGATGTTTCTGTATCCAAAATAACCATGGATATATTTGACGTCCCATAGTTCCATGTTCTTTTAGTTCTCGATTTTGATTACACACGTGAAGAGTGTAAGCTTAACAGGAGGTGCTTACCTTTCCGGAGCACCCTGTTTCCCTTCCGTGGAAGCTCACGTATGTAACTTCATTTTCCAGTTTTTGCTTCGTTTTGGTGGTGTGATTTGGACATGGATTAGTATGTTTGTTTGATTTTGACAGAAAATGGCGCCATATGTTTACCAGTAAAAATGGGCGCTTATAATACAATGCAATCGACTTCTCCATCAGATTCAGTTTAAATGATAAAAACCTGATATGGGGTACATTTTAAAAAAATCGCACGATCTCTATAGTAAGAGTGTTTGCGCATCCTTCTCAATGATGAATGTTGGAGGTGAGCGTTTGTTAAAAGTAAGCAAATATGAGTAAGAAATTAAAAATGAACAGGGTTACAAAACTCTCTTCAAGACACTCTACTGCATACGCATACTTATATGTAGACTTGACGAACATTCAGGACTGAGACAAACGAAATTAAATTGCGGAACGTAGATGTTTGCTTGTGTTGTAGGGTTCGTTACTTGTTTCATCTATACTTGTCAATGCCACAAAGAAAAATGATATATGGTACTTGGTACGCCATTTGCAAGATATCACATCGTGATTGATATTGAATATTTTTATTCATTTTGAGCCATGATACATCGGCACCGTATGCAACTGGGTATAAGAACATTTAACATTAAACATATCTACCCCTATTTTAAATCTCGTCCCCAGTAGGTTGTAGTATGTAAATGGCGAAAAATCAATGAATGTGGTCTAAGTTCGTTATAAAAAATAAAATCACGGTGTTATGACTTTTTGTTTAAACCAGATGTCGTCAAAATCGATGTTTTATTTAGGATGTGTTGACATAAGTGTATAAATTCTAGGAAATCAAACAGGAAATCAAAATCACCCAATCATAACGTAGCTTACCTCTTATCGATTCATTTTTAACGTTCATATTGTCCGCCGATGTTTCCGTACATATGAATTGGAATTATGAATAAAAATTTTGGCAAAATTAATACAACTGTTTAAAGCTTAAAGGGGTCTTCATAATAACACTTTAAACTCCTGAAAATCTTACGAATTAACAAAATTAGTAAGATTTCAAATTTTCCAGACTTAAATTAAGTAAATCTTAGTAAGGATTTAATTGAGAAACCGGGGGGGGGGGGGTCAGATCAGAAAATTTTAACATTTTCAACTTTATAAGAAACATTACAAATACTGAACAAAAACTGGTCGAAGTCCGTCTTCCGAGTGACAAAGATGACATAGAAACTACAGAGAGAGAGAAAGAGAGAGAGAGCAACCGACGGGTCAAGATGAGCCGCCGATTCTGCATAAATTCGTTAGCTTAGTGCTAAGTTTTCGACAACTAGATGTTCGTTAATAATCCCACCTCACACGGGAATTTGATGTACAGTACAGACCTGTCCAAATATTTATACTGAGCTTATGAAAGGGAGTCCAATCTCGGCTTCCGAGTAGCATAGCTATTGATATTGAATAGCCAGAAAGCTGTCGAGAGATATTATAAATAGCAGCTACCTAAAAGTCGAAACATAGCTAACTAGGAGCTAAGATAAACTAATCATTTAACTTGGTATTAAACTTTCGACAGGCCTGTACTGTACCTGATCAATATACGCTTTCTAACATACACATGCATTCCAGGAACTTAAACAGCATATATGGATTCGCCAAATCTAAACATACTTGTTTACAAATCGATTCTTTTGCGGAAAAAACTGCATAAACGCATTTTATTTAACTTTCATTGATATTCCCATACACAATACAGACCTGTCGAAACTTTAACACTAGGGTAACGACTTTGTGCCGAATGGACAGCTAATAGCTATATCTCGGCAGTTGCTACATATGTATATCTCTCGGCAGCTCTTTAGCCACGGTCGTTCGAGAGGCAAGTTTCGACTCCCTTTTCTTAGATCGGTGTTAAACTTTCGGCTGGACATAAGTCATCAACAAGCTGTCAATTAGGCACAAATCCGGAAGCTTAGTGTTTAACTTTCGCCAGGCCTGTTCTGTATGCTAATGAGAATTCTATTGTGACAAATTAAAATAAGGAAAAGGTCGTGATAAAATCGGCGCTACCACATTACTTGCTTCATCCATCCATAAAAAGATAATAAATAAATAAATAAATAAAATAAATAAATAAATAAATGTTAATTTTAATCATATTTCAATATAAATTGAACACCCTTGGTTGACGTTTGCGGGTTTTTTTTTCATGTACATGTATCTATTCCGCTGATTTTTATTTCTCTTCTGGGCTGATTTGTTTCAAATGATCAATAATAAAAATGTCAAAAATTTACAATGTCATAACTTTTATTGAATTAACACTTCAAAAATATTTGCTAAAACTACTATTTTCACCAGTACGTGGTTTCAGGGTTTTTTATCAGTACAGTCGAACCGGTTTTATAGACGACTTCTATATAAAAGCCAACTGGTTCTAAAAGCCCGTGTAAGCCCCTTTATTCATGTTATTTGAATTTGTATCTAAGTACTAACTGACCATACAGACCACTGTAATTGGTTCCTTTGGGGTAGCCTTTATAGACAGGATTGACTGCATGGTTTCGTTTATAAAAACAAATAATTGAAACAACGAACCCGTTGCAATATGTACAGTGCAGACCTGTCGAAAGTTTAAAACTGAGCTAACGAAAAAAGTTGAAGCTCGACTGCCGAATAGCCGAGATGTTGAAAAGCTAGTTATTAAAAAAAATGGCGAAAGATAGAAAACCTGTCGTGATATAGGTCAGTAACAAGGGGCCTTGATGAGCTGTCAGTTTGGCGCCAATTCTGTTTTAAACTTGTCTGTATTGAGTAATGGTGTTTAACGTCCCAGTCAAGAATATTTCACTTATATCGAGACGTCGCCAGGTATACGTGAAGGTGCAGAAATTTTGCCTGTGCGTTGCGCTTATGGCATTATACAGCAGGGTTCTTTAGCGTGCCAAGCCCATCGTGACACGGGACCTCGTTTATTTTAAGTTCCCATCCGAAAGAACCGTGACTTTCATTTCGTAATGCCGAGTGCTTGGCGAAAGAACAGTCACAACCCACTTTCAAGTCTTGGGTCAGACCCGTTCGGGGATCGAACCCACAACCTCTCACTTACGGAGCGAGCACTCTACCAACTTAGCTACCGCAGTGGTATTGGATGCTAAGATAATTGATCTGTGACAAATTAAAACAAAGATCAAATCTACTTCTTTATTACCATTATTTGCTTCATCGATGCAAAAAATGATAAAATCACCTTAATGTTTATTTTAATCATATTTCAATTCAAATTGGACTATGGAAAAACAGTACAGACCTTTTGAAAGCTAAACACTTAGATAACTAAAAAACAGTAGAGGAGTCGACGCTCCACTGCAAATTGACAGAGATATGGAGAGATAGTAGCCAAAAAGGTTGCCGAGAGATACAAGGTGCCAAAAGGTTGCCGAGAGATACAAGATGCCAAAAGGTTGCCGAGAGATACAAGGTGCCAAAAAGCTACCGAGAGATACAAGGTGCCAAAAAGTTGCCGAGAGATACAAGATGCCAAAAAACTGCCGAGAGATACAAGGTGCCAAAAAGCTGCCGAGAGATACAAGGTGCCAAAAAGTTGCCGAGAGATACAAGGTGCCAAAAAGTTGCCGAGAGATACAAGGTGCTAAAAAGCTGCCGAGAGATACAAGGTGCCAAAAAGTTGCCGAGATGGCCGATTCGTTTGCGTTTTTTTTTTTTTTTTTTTTGTGCTCAGTGTTAAATTTCGAAAGGTCTGTACTGTATCTGTAGCTCTGTGTAATACGTTAACGTGTATGTTTTTATGAGTACGTGGTTTCAAGAATTTTTCCAGTATTGAATGCTTATTAAACAAATAACGGAAAAAAAAATCCCGTTTTACCCACAGGTAAATATACGGGTAACATCTGCTTCCCGAAAATACAATTGTTTCCGCGGTCTAACTTTTTTAGTTTGGTTTCCTTGGTTTTAAGGAAACGCAATAGTAAAATTTGTTACACAGCTTTTTTTTAAAATAGTATATAAACGTTTCAAAAAGCATAAGTCAAGCAGTTTGATTTACAATTCGAATCAAAAAGGTAAGTGTTTTTTAATCTATTTTAATTTTTAATATTTTCGTTAATAGAATAGTTGCATTAAGAGAAAAAAATCAAAATATTTCATACTTCTCCCAAAATTCACTATTTTGGATTTAATTCTGAATTTGACTATTTTATCCTATTCAATCGTAGTGTGTAAGATTGCGTACGGTTATACGAGTACCTTAAAATATTCAAAAGCTCCTCTTTCCAGATCGTTTACTGAATATTCTAGAGGACGAAATATATTTTAAAGGTGGGTACAATGTTATAACAATAATCATTTAACTTTCCATTTTTTTTAATATTTCACGGACATGTCGTTTTTCACGTTAAATTAATGATAAACAGAAGGCATTAGTTTACATATATTTGATTATCGTATGGTTGATTTGATTATCAAAAAGTACATTGTACATTTGTTCTACAGTCAAACTTGTCTGTAGAAGCCATCCAACGGAACCAGTAAAAGTAACCTTTATGGGCAAGTGGCCTTTATATACAGGTTCAAATGATATGAATAAAGAAGCATTGCATCGCAATGCTACTGTCCTTTATAAGCAGATGGCACTTATATAGAGGTGGGCTTTAAGGCAGGTTGGACTGTATATATGTATATAAGAATTTTTTTAATCCACACGGTATTTTTTTGTTTACAGATGAAGGCTTTATTTGTGATTTGTTTAGTGGTTTTTGTTGTGATTGAAGAAGTAGAAATGGGATGTTGGGGAGTTTGTGTACGTTTTGGCAAACGGTCAGCAGGCCGGGTATGTACATACATTTAATTTTATTAATGCAATAGATGAAATACGTTTAGTGGTGATGCTTATACGGACAGTTCTATACAAACGCTGATTTTAATGTCGCATTGTAAGATCTTTTCCAGTTTCAAGTTGTACAGTACAAGCATGTCAAAAGTTTCACACTATGCCATGTGCTTCTTTTAAATGTGTTATTTCATAAAAATTAAAAAGTAGCACATGACAACCAAGTTAACCAATTAGTGCCGAATCGGCATTTCATCTCGACCCCTCGTTAGCTACATCACGACCCCTTTAAATTAACTTTGTGTTAAACTTTCGTCAGGTCTATACTGTAGATCGGAAGCCTATTTGGGCTCATGAATAAATTTTAATTTTAATTTTATTTATTCTTTTATTCATGAGCCTAATAGGCTTTCGTACCTATTCTATTGGATTTATTGCACATTAAATGATTATGCCAGTGCTTACTTATTCTACTCATTTGATTTTTAGTCACTTTTTGTGCATATTTAACTGAAAATGCTTAATATGTTTCGTTGTGAATTCGTGGAGTCGAAGTATAACAGTCACATAGATTTTGGGAGAGAATAAAACAGAGTGTGACTAAAATCAATGAAATCAATTTTACTATTAATTTCTTTCGGGACTTAATAATTGAACATTCACACATTGCAAATAGAATAAATAAAATACAACATCCTATTGAGCTTTCTGGCCTAAAATCCGATTTTAAAAATCGAATTTCTTACCAAAAAGTAAGTAAGTAATTTCTGAATGTTGATATATTTTCCCTAGTGATAATTTTTTACTACACACATTTTCTCACTTAGCAATGAAAAATTGAACTGGGTTTTATGCAATTCAACTTTTCTTTGAAAATATACACCCACATGTCTATTAATGCCCATTTTCCTATACTGTTATGCAATATTGAATGTTGGGCATCGCTCGTATTGGAACAGTTGTTTTATTACAATTATATACATGTATATAAATATTTTGATACATTTTAAGACAAACTAGAACTGTCTCTTGAGAGCCAAATACACACCATTTAATATTTTCCCGCGACCTTGAACTGTCTAATATGACCATGTTTCAATGTCATGACACATCTTTGGACACATGAAGATTATTCATGTGAAATTTTATAACAGTTGTCCAAAGCATTGATGAGATTTGGCCAGGACACGATTTTACACGGAGAGACGGACAGACAGAAAAACAAACTTGGTGATTCCTAAATACTTTCTCAACCTTCTTTGCGGGAGGGAGGTATAAAGACAATTGATACTAGAAATAAATTGTGAGCCACAAGCTCACAAAAATACCCCTCGCTCCCCCCACATAAAAAAATCCATCGGATCAAATTTTTAAATAGGACCCTGAAGTGCACATCTACATTATGTCACAAAGATTGTGTGAAAGTTTCATGAAAATCCATTGAAGGGTTTAGGAGGAGTTGTGGATAAGAGATAGGTACCCTAAGGTGTAACGGAAGGACGGAATGACGGACACACGGACGGACACCCCTATCACTAAATACCCCCACTTTTTAAGCGGGGGGGGGTATAAAAAGACCTAACTAAACTGATAATACAAGATGTGCTTATCATAATCCAAAATAAAAAGTACGCCTTAACTAAAATCGGATTACAAAATAATGCATCATTGAAATTTAACACAATTATCATAACAGGATATATAAACAATTGATTCTTCAAGTTTCAAAAAAGAAACAAACAAAAAAGAAGAAAAAAGAAAAGAGAGAAAGAAAACATCACATATTTTAAACAAACAGAAGAATCAATATAATGATTGTGTCGAAAATAACCATTACAATTTTTTTTTTACTGAAAGTGTATTTAATTTAAGTTTTTATTTATTTCAGAAAATGAGAGAAGATCCATGTTTATTCCAAAATTATGATACTGATGGCGACGGAGCTATTACAAAGCTGGAATTCCAAAAAGAAGCGATTGATTTTGGAACCATAAAGACACATGCTATGACCATGTTTGTGGTCATGGATAAGAACGGTAGAAGTGATGTAATTAAGATTCATGCCGCAGTTAAGATTTTTATGCATATACCGAGGCAGTCAGTTCAGGGATAGTGGGGGAAAACAGAGTGTCCGGGTAAAACCACCACCGACCTTCGACAAAAGAACAGACAAACTTTCTTGCACTAAGATCTGTCCCGAGAGGGATTCGAACCTAGGCAGTTGAGAGGCGATGTGATCCGTGGGGCGAGCTTTGCAAAAACGTCTGGTTCATCTATTCTGCTGCTAGTGTGTTCAAAGCGCATTATTTTAACATAACAATTTAACATTTGACACGGCAAAAGTTGTCGTTTCCATGGCAACGAGATCAGTGAGCGATATGTTGCAATATGTACAGTGCAGACCTGTCGAAAGTTTAAAACTGAGCTAACGAAAAAAAGTTGAAGCTCGACTGCCGAATAGCCGAGATGTTGAAAAACTACTTATCAAAAATAATGGCGAAAGGTAGAAAACCTGTCGTGATATAGGTCAGTAACAAGGGGCCTTGATGAGTTGTCAGTTTGGCGCCAATTCTGTGTTAAACTTGTCTGTATTGAGTAATGGTGTTTAACGTCCCAGTCAAGAATATTTCACTTATATCGAGACGTCGCCAGCTATAGGCGAAGGTGCAGAAATTTTGCCTGTGCGTTGCGCTGATGGCATTATACAGCAGGGTTCTTTAGCGTGCCAAGCCCACCATGACACGGGACCTCGTTTATTTTAAGTTCCCATCCGAAAGAACCGTGACTTTCATTTCGTAATGCCGAGTGCTTGGCGAAAGAACAGTCACTACTGTCAAGTCTTGGGTTAGACCCGGTCGGGGTTCGAACCCACGACCTCCCACTTACGGAGCGAGCACTCTACCAACTGAGCTACCGCAGTGGTTGGCAACAAGATCAGTTGTATCAAAAACAAAATGTTTTTTAAAAAAAAGTTTGGGACAGAGGCAATTTTATGATTTTGTTAAGAACTCTCTCTTTTTTGTATTGTAAACAAGCCAAATAATAAAATAAAATCAAATATCTGAGCGTTCATTGTTACCCTTTAGCTGTGACGGTGACGGACACGGGGAAAATTTGCGTTACAATAGTAATAGCTAAGTTGTTTGTTTTAGATGATAAAAGAGTCACCCGTAAGGAGTTTGAAGAGGCGATACCAGTTCTGCTAGAAGCAATGGCCATAGATAAATGTGGTGTGTAAACTTGTAAGTACTTAGACACTCGGTTAAAAAATTCTTGTTCATCATGTAATGAATTTTATAAACGAAAGGTATGTTTCCCAGTGGATATTTACTTTGTGCATGCCAAGTATGCAGAGGGAAAAATATATTGGTCTGGTCAGGATATACTCCACGACTCGGGGGGTCATAATTCATAAGCAAAACGAACCTTGATCAAAAATGAAAAATAAAACAGGACTTAACTTTCTATCAAATAAGTTTATCTAATTTTTGTTGCAGAATTTTTTATCTCGGAGTAGTCATGACATTTAAATATGGAAATGATCTAGAACCTGATGCCTAATCTTTCCATTCATAAACAACACACGTGGCGGGTGTAGCTAGCTAAACAGGAGGTGCTTACCCTTCCGGAGTTCACGTGTCAGTTCCAAAGTTTGTACTTTGCTTCTGGATTGTGATTCGGACATCGATTAGTATGTTTGTTATTTTTATACTAGTATCATAATTCTTGACTTTGTATTTCAGGGATTGTAAAAGATTCCAAAGGAAAATAGAAGCTTTTAACAGAAACATGTCTGTTTATTTATAAGAACTTCATAATAAATTTATGATGATCTCACCGTGTTTTACTTTGTAGTTATACCCCAGCAAACTAGTTTGAGGGGGGGGAGTGTATATGAAATCACCATGTCTGTCTGTCCGTCCGTTTGTCGGTGTAAAATGGTGCCCGGGCCATATCTCATGACTGTTCTTTCGCCAAGCACTTGGCATACGAAAATGAAAGTCCTGGTTCATTCGTATGAGAGCTTAAAAACGAGGTTCCGTATCACAATATACTTGGCAAAATAAAGCGCCCTCCTGTATAATGTCATCAACGCAACGCAAAGGAAAAATTTTATACATCTTCGCCTACAGCTGGCGACTTCTCGATATAAGTGAAATATTCTTGAGTAGAACGTTACACCATTATTCAACTAAACTCTAGAATGTAGTGTAACGCTTGCTTAACATGACAGGATGTACACCCACAGACTATACATGTATTTTCAACGCACGAGATTTTCTGTATGCATGTATCCGTCAAGTAGAAAACACGTTTTTTTCGCTGTTCGGAGTTTATATTACATATTACATTACTATATCAGTTCCAATTTTACAGCAATATAGACGGCTTTTGTTTTTTTTTTTTTTTTTGTTTTTTTTTTTTTTTTGTATTTAGTTTTCAGTTGTTTTTCGAGCAAACGATGGTCGTTGCTCCGAGGATACCACAAACTCAGTAGGCAATAATTATGTATTACTGTCAGAAATATAATATTTTCTAAATTGGCTGCTAGTTAAAATTTGAAATTCCTTAAAAACTAAGGTATACTCCCTCATGCAAAGTATTTCCTTAGCTAAATTTAGTAAAATATATTTCGGTCCTTTGGGTATCTTCCAAAATCTTGAAAACAATTTTGGTTTCATAAACTTTGTTCCAAGTACTATGTTCCGAGGCACTGGGGGGTAACCATACTTGGTGGTGACATTGCCTAAGCGTAATAGTACAAAATGATATTTCGAAATCCCCAGCACAGTGAAAGCTTCACTTTCCTCAGACACTTTATTTTCCGTCTATGTGAAATATATTGTATAATGGTATGGGGTTACATTGAAGCTTTAAGCCAATGTTTTCCGAGGCACTGGGGGTAACCATACTTGGTAGTGACATTGCCTAAGCATAGTGGTACAAAATGTTATTTCGAAATTCCCAGCACAGTGAAAGCTTCACTTTCCTCAGACACTTTACTTTCCGTCTATGTGAAATATATTGTATAATGGTATGGGCTTATATTGAAACTTTAAGCCAATGTTTTCCGAGGCACTGGGGGTAACCATACTTGGTAGTGACATTGCCTAAGCATAGTGGTACAAAATGTTATTTTAAAATTATCAGCACAATGAAAGCTTTACTTTGCTCAGGCACTTTATTTTCCGTCTATATGAAATACACTGTGTAATGCTATGGGCTTACATTGAAGCTTTAAGCCAGTGTGTTCCGAGGCACTGGGAGTTACCATACTTAGTAGTGACATTGCCTAAGCGTAGTAGTACAAAATGATATTTCTAAATCCCCAGCACAGTGAAAGCTTCACTTTGCTCAGACACTTTATTTTCCGTCTATATGAAATACACTGTGTAATGGTATGGGCTTACATTGAAGCTTTAAGCCAATGTGTTCCGAGGCACTGGGGGTTACCATACTTAGTAGTGACATTGCCTAAGCATAGTAGTACAAAATGATATTTCGAAATCCCCAGCACAGTGAAAGCTTCACTTTGCTCAGACACTTTATTTTCCGTCTATATAAAATACACTGTATAATGGTATGGGCTTACACTGAAGCTTTAAGCCAATGTGTTCCGAGGCACTTGGGGTAACCATACTTAGTAGTGACATTGCCTAAGTGTAGTAGTACAAAATGATTTTTCGAAATCCCCAGCACAGTGAAAGCTTCACTTTGCTCAGGCACTTTATTTTCCGTCTATGTGAAATATATTGTATAATGGTATAGGGTTATATTGAAGCTTAAAGCAAATGTGCTCCGAGGCACTGAGGGTAAACATACTTGGTAGTGACATTTCCTAAGCTTAGTGGTACAAAATGTTATTTCGAAATTCCCAGCACAGTGAAACCTTCACTTTCCTCAGACACTTTACTTTCCGTCTATGTGGTAGTGACATTCCCTAAGCATAGTGGTACAAAATGTTATTTCGAAATTCCCAGCACAGTGAAAGCTTCACTTTCATCAGACACTTTACTTTCCGTCTATTTGAAATGTATTGTATAATGGTATGGGCCTATATTGAAGCTTTAAGCCAATGTGTTCCGAGGCACTGGGGGTAACCATACTTGGTAGTGACATTCCCTAAGCATATTAGTACAAAATTTTGTTTCGAAATCCCCAGCACAGTGAAAGCTTCACTTTGCTCAGGCACTTTTTTCCGTCTATATGAAATACACTGTGTAATGGTATGGGCTTACATTGAAGTTTTAAGCCAATGTGTTCCGAGGCACTGGGGGTTACCATACTTAGTAGTGACATTGCCTAATCACAGTAGTACAAAATAATATTTCGAAATCCCCAGCACAGTGAAAGCTTCACTTTGCTCAGACACTTTATCTTCCGTCTATATAAAATACACTGTATAATGGTATGGGCTTATATTGAAGCATTAAGCCAATGTGTTCCGAAGCACTGGGGGTAACCATACTTGGTAGTGACATTGCCTAAACATAGTGGTACAAAATGTTGTTTCGAAATCCCCAGCACAGTGAAAGCTTCACTTTGCTCAGGCACTTTATTTTCCGTCTATATGAAATAAGCTGTATAATGGTATGGGCTTATATTGAAGCTTTAAGCCAATGTGTTCCGAGGCACTGAGGGTAACCATACTTGGTAGTGACATTTTATCGTGAAATGTGATAAAATTTGTCTTAATGGGTGTATTATAAATGAAACGAAAATATTTGCGAATGTTGAACGCTGCAATGTTGAATAAGTAACGTACTTCAGATATGTTATAGCGATAACGTAATAGTCTTTTTGAAACAATATTAACATCAACCTACATACTCGCAATTAAAATGGTACAGGAAAAGACATATTGAGAATTTAGGAAAGAAATATAAAGATGATATTCTTAAATTTTGTTCTGGATGAAATTTGTAATGGAAGATACAGAGTATCGGTATACTCACTACGCTTTTTATTTATTTATTTATTTATTTATTTATTTATTTATTTATTTATTTATTCATTTATTGGTAACAGATAAAATGGTGTTTTATGTCCCAGACTTTTTTCACTCGTATCAAGGCGGTCAGTTGTGGAATGGAGTTGAATTGAGTAATGGTGTTTAACGTGCCCAGTCAAGAACAATTCACTTATATCGAGACGTCGCCAGTTATAGGCGACGGTGCAGAATGTTCGCCTATGCGTTGCGCTGATGGCATTACACAGCAGGGTTCTTTAGCGTGCCAAGCCCAGAGTGGCACGGGATCTCGTTTATTTTAAGTTCCCAACCGAAAAAGCCGTGACTTTAATTTTGTAACGCCGAGTGCTTGACGAAAGAGCAGTCACTACCCACTTTCAAGTCTTGGGTCAGACCCGGCCGGGGATCGAACCCGCGAACTCCTACTTACGGAGCGAGCACTCTACCAACTGACCTACCGCAGTGGTAGTTCTGGAATGGATGATACCGGAGTGCCCGGAGAAAACCTTAGGCAAGAGAACTGACAAATTTTCTCATACCTAGGATCTGTCCCGAGTGGGATTCCAACATAGACGGTGAGGGACGGTGTGATCCTTAAGCGTGTTGCCTTCAGACCACACGGGTACAGAGACCATTTTTGAAGCTATGTGATAAACGTAATGACTTCAAAGTTTGCATCATCAACTTTCTTTTTCTATGCAACAATGGTTTATTTATTTCACAATTGCTTTGCTATGGTTGATCTTGTTCCCTCTACGCAGTACGGTAAACTTTACACGACGCAAAGCAAGATATTTATTCATAAATTGTTAAACTTTATACGGCGAAGCAAGCTACTTATTCATAACGCGTGTTAACGCAGAGATATCGCAAGCCTAGGCTTATTAGTACCTTCAAAAAGTTTTTTGTCCGTCCTCACAATTTTGTTGATAAGTATGATGCTTATGTATCCAAAATTATCCTGGGTGTGTTTGACAACCCTTAGTTTCATGTTCCTTTAAATCTCAATTTTAATTTCACACGTTGCAGGTATAGTTAACTAGACAGGGTGGCTACAATTTCCGAAACACCCAGCATCACTTCAATGGCGGAAGTTTACCTGTTTCCCTTAATTTGTCAGATTTTTAAAGTTTGAACTAATTTTGCTCTGGGAATTACGATTTGGGAATGAAACGGTATGTTTGTGCTTGATTCAACCAAGCCGGGTATATGATATGTAATGTATAGTTCGTATACCGTTACGAAATGAAATTCACGGTTCTTTCGGATGGGAACTTAAAATAAACGAGGTCCCTTGTCACGGTGGGCTCAGTGGCACGATAAAGAACCTTGCTGTATAATGCCATCAGCGCAACGCTTAGGTAAAATTTCTGCATTTTCGCCTATAGCTGGTGACGTCTCGATATAAGTGAAATATTGGGACGTTAAACAACATTACTCAACAATACAGCAAAAATACAGTACAGGCCTGTCGAAAGTTTAACACTGAGCTAACACAAAGGAATCGAATCATGGCTACCGAGTGGCCGAGATATGGATAACTTGTGATAAAAAAACTGTCGAAAGATAGGGTACAGCTGCCGAAAAGATATTTGTAACCAGGTCCGTTTCGCAATCATTCCTTAGCTAAGATTTTCCTTTACTTAAATATGGCAAAATTTCAAATCTTTATATTTTTGTTAATTATTTAGATATTCAGAATTTTAAGGCGCAATTTTGAGATCATTTCCAAATAAAACATTTGCATTAGGTTTTGACGAAAATAATTATCAAAAGTTCCAAAAAGAGATTACCGAAATTTGTTACATTTAATTTAGTAAAATCTTAGCAAAGGAATGATTTAAAATTGGAAACTGGACAAGATGAGTTACTGATCGGCAGTATTATATTTCCATAAATAGAGTGCACATGGTTTTTATTATCTATTTCTAGTTATATACCAATTGGGCAAAGTTCAGGTTATTTGGGGTCAGGTAGGTGTTTGTTGTTCCAGGTGTGATCATCAAGAATTTTCCAATTATTACATCACATTTAAAGTTGTCCCAATTAAGGATGTACAGAAGGAACACTATTGTTCTATTTTTTTTTTTTTTTTTTTTTTTTTTGTTAAAAACTTCAAAAATTGCTCTATGTACAGAATTAAATTCACTTTTGTGTGAATTAAACTAGTTTTTCCATTAGGTCAGTGTTTTGACACTTTTTTGTGATTTTGTTTGAAAGTACGACTTTATTCTTGCATTTACCATGTGCATTCAATTTGTGGATATATAGTATTTCGTTAGCTTGACAAGCTTTTTTATAAACTTCATACAATGTAACTTTAGAATTCAGATACAAATAGGACACTAATGTAATAAAATTATGTAAGTGGGGAGGAAGTAAAAGCTTTGTATGCAGAGTTTTAAAAAATCAATAAGAGACTGGTGTTTTGATTGGATGAATCGACATGTGCTGTTAAAGTTCCTAGAATTGATGTATACACATATCCGAGAGAGTGTACCTGATACATCTAGTGCATCTAGTTGAGGGACGTTGGATTAACCAAGTGTATATGGCATAAAGATAAATTGGATGGTAGCATAAATCAATATACCCAGCACCAGTTTCACAGTCGATTTTTTTCCATTATCATGTGCAATTGTTGAAAAAAGTCATAATTTACAAATATCGTATTATAAATTTACTTACTAAATTATTAATTTACACATTATACCAGTTTTAATTTTACAGCACTAGACGGTCGTTTCGGAATACAATACCTCATCAGTAGTGCTTGGACCAAAATTATGAAACCAAAATCTTTTTCAAGATGTTGTAAAGATACCTAAAGGACCAAAATATATTTTACAAAATTAAGCTAAGGATATACTTTGCATGAGGGCGTGTACGGTACATACTTGTCGAAAGTTTAACACCAAGCTGACGAATTATTACCAACTCATCCCGGTTCCTTGTTCAACATTTTGGCAGCTGCTATCTATCTTTCGACAGGTTTTCGGTCACAAGCTATACATATCTCGGCCACTCGACAATCGAGCTTTGACTCATTTTCGTTAGCTCAGTGTTAAATTTTCGACAGGTCTGTACTGTACCTTATTAGTAATGACGACTGTTGTGAAGTGTTAAGGGTCCCAATGTTCGCTGTTTTCTTGGACACCATGACACACGAATTTACATGTCAACAAAATAAGATAATAACAAACTTGCCTCAATCGGTTATCAAAAATTAAAAAAATCATGATCCAATGAAAAAGATTTTTTCTTAGAACCTCAAAAATAAATAAATAAATAAATAAATAAATAAATAAATAAATAATTTCACGGTATTTCATTAAAAAAATCAAAATATTTCAATATTACATAGTGCTCAATATTTTTTCAAACGCACAAAAATATTTTTCAAAACAATCACACATTGATCTGTTTCCTCAAGCTCTGGGGGTTCGAACCCCAGCCTGGTCATACACAATACTTTAAAGTATGAGATACTGCTTCTTTGCCTGGCGGTCGGTATTACGAATATCGACGGGTTCACCTGGTGCCAGTATAATATACCTGGCCCCGGTTTCACAATTATTCCTTAGCTAAGATAGTCCCTATCTTAAATTTAACAAATTTTGGTAATCTCTTTTTGGAACTACTGATTAATATTATTTTTTGGTCAAAACTAATGCTAATATTTTAATCTAGAAGTCATCTTAAAATGAAATCATAAATTCCTGAATATCTTGAAAATTAACAAAATCATAAAGATTGGCAATTTTGCTAAATTTAAGTTAAGGAGAATCTTAGCTAAGGAGTGATTGTGAAACCGGGGCAAGCATTTCTTGTCTGCGACATACTGTTTCTGTAAACTAGCACCTTAATGTCGCCATAAGTGCGTGCTAGTACAAGACAAACTCACATATCTCACGAATGCACATACATTTGTACTTGTGCTTAGATTAATCCTTAGAGATTAATTAACTTGCTCTCTTCGTGAATAGCTGAAAAAGTTGAGACACCGTTACAACAAAAAGCAAGGATTGTAAGAAATATTCAACATTAAATTATGCTGTATACCGAAAGAATGAGTGACTAAATTATTGTTTAAATAACGAAATTAAAAATTAAAAAAAAAAAATCCATTTTGGTCCGTTTTCGAATCACAAAAAAATAAAATTAAAATTGCCAAATTCAGTTAAACACTGAACTTCCAGGACTAGGAAAGGGCGAGTACTGTCGAGCTAGCTAGATACACCTACCATGTGTAAACATCAAAATCGAGAATGAAATGATATGGCTTTATATGACATCATATGTATCAGGATAATTTTGGGTACAGTGACATCATACTTATCAACATATTGGGATGGCGGCCATAAAACTTTTTGTGAGCCTTCACAAGCCTAAGCTTGCAATTGCAAGAAGAGGCCTCAAGAAAATAAACCAAAAAAATAGATAAATGTTTTTATGTTACCGTTAAGGAAACTTGAAATTATTGCTAAAAATTATATAAGACACACATATAAGTGATGATTCAACTTTTATTTTCAACACTAGATTTGACATGAAAGGTTGATACAAACTTCTTATTTCAGTATGGTTTCTTTTTGCCTGAAAAAAAAATATTTTTGCATAAAACAATTACATCATAACTGAAAATATAATAAATTAATTCTAAACTGAATCACTTGATAATTATCAGAATTACCAGACACTTGATACGACAGAAAAAACTAAATCAAATTACAAACCACCATAATTTGGACAGCATGAACAATAATAACGATATTAATCCAAGTCTTAAATGTTAAATTTTTATCTTTGTTCCTTATTGTTTGGTCTTTAAAATAAGTAAAAATACCCGTGCACGGACCACGCTGGGTAATACCAACAAAAGCAGGTATATTATCCCCGAAAAGTGGACAATAGTGAATAAGAGGACAGTGATCGCTAGACTGATTCGCGGGATAATTAATCCGATCAGGATTGTGAAGGTCATGGACAAAACGAAGGTCAAATATATGATTCTGACTTTGATCACAAACGTTTTGATCTAACTGTAACAAAAATAACGTTGGACAAGAGTGAGGAAAATATGCTAAAAAGTTTTTCAATACTTATTCCAATGACAAGAGAATTAACTCTTCTGTGCTGGATCAAAACCCAGTTCCTGCTAATGGCTGTCTTGATCCCTGCAGAGGTAGATCATTAAATCAAAGATTTGATTAATGACAAGAAACCATTCAATTAAGATTCAGGATCACGAATTGAGACATGTTCAACGAAAGGTATCCAGATGTCTCGGGCCAATCTCTCAGATTTGGGAAGAGCTAGATGGATCAAAGGAGGGGGACAAATCGACTAGGTCGATTACAGAAGTTACAGAACTTCTGGAGAGAACCATTCTCATGTTGCCAATTGAATACAGCTTGTGTTTACGAGAGACACTTAGCATGGTAAGCAAAAAAGGCAAAGTATTCGGATTGTTCTGTTATATGAGTTGTTCCCCTTAATACTCTACCTTGATAGCACTCTGGGAAGAGCAGGTCATTAGCAACCTCTATTGCTACTGCCATAAACTCTTCTTCTGTGACTAGGCCATCAGCTTTAATTAACAGATACATTATTGTAATGAACAATGCTATTTTACGCTTTAAAATTATCTATAAGGTTCAGCTTGCAAGTTAATTATTGACTCCATACATGGACAGTGTTCGTGTTTAGTGTGATAAAATTAACATGTACGTTCCCTATATCCGTGATAAATATTTTAATTAAAGGTCAAACGGACAGGTCAATGTTGTTTACACCGAAACGGGGAAATAAGAAACGTCCCATGTTTTTGTAAAAATGTAAATTTTACATAAATACTAAAGAATTGATTAAGTTTTTCTTTTACTTGGCTTTGTATGTCTAAAGACAAAAGCCAAATGAAGCATGTTAACATTTTTATACTACATTTTATGCTAAAGTACCTAAAACGATTCAAAATCGATTAAAAGTGTGTGTGTGTGTGTGTGTGTGTGTGTGTGTGTGTGTGTGTGACAGAGAAAGCATGCGTGCATGCGTGCGTGCCTTACAATTTTCATCCATGACCTTAAAGAGCGTGTTTTTGTCTTTGTTAATGACGTTTCTGTAGCTGTGCCTCAAATTCATCTAATCTTAGATTTCCATCCGAGTTAGCGTCATACACACTAAAACTGCACGGCAACGATGGAATGGCACCAAGTTGCTGAAATTACGATACAAAAATATGTATGTAGGATTTTTATAAAGTACATCATAATTATAATTTGAAGTATGACTGGTCCCTTAATTCTACAGCTAGTCATTAATTGGTTTACCATTATTAATTAAATACACTGCTATTTCTTCAATTCGTGAACAATATAATTATAATAGGGCGTATGCAATATAAGTATAATAGGGCGTAAAGAACCAGCTATTGGTATACAACACATGTAAAATACAGTTAGTCGATATGCCGGGCGTAAAACCAAACAACGCAAGATTACTTTTCAGGATTTAACTTTGGGGGTTATTCCAGTTTTCTTCACCATCGTAGAACTGATCGTCTCGATATAAGTAAAAGAATCTTAACTAGGGGCGTATTTAAATCACCATTACTCAACCCAACTCAAATCCAAACTAGTATTTTTTTTTTAAACTGTATACAAAGACCACACGGGCCTGTTTACGATACGGAATATAGCTTAGAGAAGGTTTGGGTATACATGTTAAGGGCTTCGTGTGTTCTATAACTTACAAGATCGCGTTTGAACCTCCAAGTGAAGCCTACACCAGCATTAACGCGTCCAAAACGATCTCTTCCGGCGTTTACATTTACACCCCAATTGTTTCTTGACAATCCCAAACTCCCTTGAAAGCCACCATTCCAATTACGCTGTAGGCTTGCATCTACATTAGTTTTTCCATATCTCCCTGAATGTTTAATTCCAATTCCCTGTGTATTTGCATAAATGCCAAAATCCCTGCCTTGACATTCAACTAGACAGAAAGCCAAGAAGATGGCCGCTAATTTTATTGATATCATTGTATACCTGAAAAATAAGTATTACAATCACTTGCAAAAACTTTTTTTTTTTGCTCATTTATATAAAAATCAAAGTTCCCAGAAAATCAAGAAGTATAATCTGAAAAATATAGTTTGATCTAAAACACTAAAAGAAAGAAACGATAAATGTAAAAAAAAAAAAAAGAAAGAAAAGGGAGCATATATTCAGACCACAGATTAATACGAAAGGGGTATCGGTGGTCGACTGGTCTAAAACGCTCGTTTATGGACCACAGCGCCATTTCAAAGCCTAGGTTATAACCCCACTCGGAACACTTCATAGGGCGAGAAAGTTTTTTTTTCAATTCGCTTTCCCAAAATCGGTGATTTTCTTCAGTTACCTCCGCTATTTCATGGATGACTGTCTCGGTATTACGTAAAAGAATCTTGACTGGGGTGTAATTAAAACTCGATTGATACTAATATTTCCTTTATACATTAGATGCGTAGTAGATAACTCATATCCCATTGTTAATTATTAATATTCTTAGGGTCCTTATATACAGCCATCTTATTTTAAAATTTTAAAGACGCGCCATTTTATCAAGCAATGAAACAAATATTCGGCATGCCGGAGTATGTGTTATATACAAAAATAAGGGAAACGGTTTATTTTTCTTTTTTAAGATTTATAAAGAAATTTTGGTATACTGAAAATCCCTAAATATCGAATTACAGCAAACAGGACCAATTCAAGTGATAAAGTTACATCACAGTTATAAAAAAACTTTTTCAATGTTGATCTTTTTTCTCTTTTTTATGATATTGTTTTTGAAAATCCCAGAAGCTTTTTTCACCAAGTGGGTAAAGGACTTAAATAAGCTTACGTGTTCAGCGAGGAAAACTTCATCGATTGACATTTCAAAAAACAAAATTCCTGTGGTGTACTTACATAGGATATAGTGGAAATACAAATTTGCCAAGGAGAGCGAGTGTTTTACATTCCAGTCAAGAATATTTCACTTATATCGAGACGTTGCCAACTATAGGCGAAGGTGCAGAAATTTTGCCTGTGCGTTGCGCTGATGGCATTATACAACAGGGTTCTTTAACGTGCCAAGCCCACCGTGACACGGGACCTCGTTTATTTTAAGTTCCAATCCAAAAGAACCGTGACTTTCATTTCGTAATGCCGAGTGCTTGGCGAAAGAACAGTCACTATCCACTTTCAAGTCTTGGGTCAGACCCGGTCGGGGATCGAACCCACGACCTCCCACTTACGGAGCGAGCACTCTACCAGCTGAGCTACCGCAGGAGATATGTACCTGGACCCAGTTGTTCGAAGCTTGATCAGTTTAATCAGTGATTACTAGAAATCTAAAACATCATCAAAAATCAAAATATTATTATTAAATAATTCAATTCTCCTTTGTTTCAAGCATTTTGATTGGTCATATTTTTCTGTAACGTCTGCGTGTATGGATTGGCTATTGGTGACGTCATCTTATTATGGATGTCACACAGGCATTTAAATTCCTATGCCATAGCAGTGTTATTTTTTACTTGTTACGGCAATATTGTTATTGAAATTATTGATTTGTTGTTGAAAAAATTTCTATAAATTGAATTATAAGAAATGAAGTTAATTTTTCTGTTTGCTATGGAAGTATGAAAGAATTGGACATTACCCACGTAACATAATTCGCTAATGTCATACTTCCATAACAAAAAGAAATATTAAATTCAGGAATATTTTTATAACAGTGTGTTTTAATTTTTGAAATCTATCAACCCAATTTTAAAAGTTTCAAAACTTGTCAGAAATTATGCAAAAATAAAATTCCAACCAATCAATTGATTTAACTAATCAAGCTTTGAACAACCGACCCAGTAATAAAAAAAAGCTCTGACTTACCGTTTATGCTTTGAACTGGTATTCAAAATTCAAACCGTTTAATGGCTTGATTTTTATGAATTTTGGCGCTTTATATATACTATTATTATATGATAACGTTTCCTTTAAACCAAGGAAACAAAGAAATAATTATCAGGAAAACAGCCTTATTTTAATAAAGCCGATGAGGAACACAAAGCATTAATACATCTGTTGCAATATTTTCAAATATTTTCAATGTTTTAAGTGTATGTACATGAAGTTTTCCTTTTTGAAAAAAAATCTGCAAACCTGACAAATGCACAGTACAGCCCTGTCGAAAGTTTAACATGATTAACGAAATGAAACGAGCTTTGACTCATTTTCGCTTAGCTCAGTGTTAAACTTTCGACAGGTCTGTACTGTACCTTATTTTTGAGGAAAAATTAATAATAACGACTTGTGAAGTTTTGAGGGTCCCAATGTTCGTTGTTTTCTTGGACACTATGACACACGAATTTACAAGTCAACGAAATATTGTACATAACAAGCTTGCCTCAATCGGTTATAAAAAATCAAACATTTATGATCTAATGAAAAGGATTTTTGCACGGTAAAGGGCTTGTTGTATAATGCCAAAAGCGCAACGCAGAGGCAAAATTTCTGCACTTTCACCTATAGCTGGTGACGTCTCGATATAAGTGAAATATTGGGACGTTAAACAACATTACTCAACAATACAGCAAAAATACAGTACAGTCCTGTCGAAAGTTTAACACTGAGCTAATGCAAAGGAATCGAATCATGGCTACCGAGTGACCGAGGTATGGATAACGTGTGACCAAAAAGGCATAGAACTTCGTTGCTTAGAACCACAAAAAAAATTAATAAATGCACAGTATTTCATTAAGAAAATTCAAAATATTTCAATATTACATAGTGCTCAATATTTTTTCAAACGCACAAAAATATTTTTCGAACAATCACACATTGATCTGTTTCCTCAAGCTCTGGGGGTTCGAACCCCGGCCTGGTCATACACAAGACTTTAAAGTATGAGATACTGCTTCTTTGCCTGACGCTCGGTATTAAGAATATTGACTGGTTCACCTGGTGCCAGTATAATATACCTGGCCCCGGTTTCACAATTATTCCTTAGCTAAGATAGTCCTTATCTTAAATTTAACAAATTTTGGTAATCTCTTTTTGGAACTACTGATTAATATTATTTTTTGGTCAAAACTAATGCTAATGTTTTAATCTAGAAGTCATCTTAAAATGAAATCATAAATTCCTGAATATCTTAAAAATTAACAAAATCATAAAGATTTGCAATTTTGCTAAATTTAAGTTAAGGAAAATCTTAGCTAAGGAGTGATTGTGAAACCGGGGCAAGTATTTCTTGTCTGCGACATACTGTTTCTGTAAACTAGCACCTTAATGTCGCTATGAGTGCGTGCTAGTACAAGACAAACTCACATATCTCATGAATGCATATACATTTGTACTTGTGCTTAGATTAATCCTTAGAAATTAATTAACTTGTTCTCTTCGTGAATAGCTGAAAAAATTTGAGACACCGTTACAACAAAAAGCAAGGAGTGTAAGAAATATTCAACATTAAATTATGCTGTATACCGAAAGAATGAGTGACTAAATTATTGTTTAAATAACGAAATGAAATTTTTTTTTTTTTTTTTAAATCCATTTTGGTCCGTTTTCGAATCACAAAAAAATATAATTAAAATTGCCAAATTCAGTTAAACACTGAACTTCCAGGACTAGGAAAGGGCGAGTACTGTCGAGCTAGCTAGATACACCTACCATGTGTAAACATCAAAATCGAGAATGAAATTGATATGGCTTTATATGACATCATATGTATCAGGATAATTTTGGGTACAGTGACATCATACTTATCAACATATTGGGATGGCGGCCATAAAACTTTTTGTGAGCCTTCACAAGCCTAAGCTTGCAATTGCAAGAAGAGGCCTCAAGAAAATAAACCAAAAAAATAGATAAATGTTTTTATGTTACCGTTAAGGAAACTTGAAATTATTGCTAAAAATTATATAAGACACACATATAAGTGATGATTCAACTTTTATTTTCAACACTAGATTTGACATGAAAGGTTGATACAAACTTCTTATTTCAGTATGATTTCTTTTTGCCTGAAAAAAAATATTTTTGCATAAAACAATTACATCATAACTGAAAATATAATAAATTAATTCTAAACTGAATCACTTGATAATTATCAGAATTACCAGACACTTGATACGACAGAAAAAACTAAATCAAATTACAACACCACCATAATTTGGACAGCATGAACAATAATAACGATATTAATCCAAGTCTTAAATGTTAAATTTTTATCTTTGTTCCTTATTGTTTGGTCTTTAAAATAAGTAAGAAATACCCGTGCACGGACCACGCTGGGTAATACCAACAAAAGCAGGTATATTATCCCCAAAAAGTGGACAATGGTGAATCGGAGGACAGTGATCGTGAGATTGATTGGCGGGATAATTAATCCGATCAGGATTGTGAAGGTCATGGACAAAACGAAGGTCAAATATATGATTCTGACTTTGATCACAAACGTTTTGATCTAACTGTAACAAAAATAACGTTGGACAAGAGTGAGGAAAATATGCTAAAAAGTTTTTCAATACTTATTCCAATGACAAGAGAATTAACTCTTCTGTGCTGGATCAAAACCCAGTTCCTGCTAATGGCTGTCTTGATCCCTGCAGAGGTAGATCATTAAATCAAAGATTTGATTAATGACAAGAAACCATTCAATAAAGATTCAGGATCACGAATTGAGACATGTTCAACGAAAGGTATCTAGATGTCTCGGGCCAATCTCTCAGATTTGGGAAGAGCTAGATGGATCAAAGGAGGGGGACAAATCGACTAGGTCGATTACAGAAGTTACAGCACTTCTGGAGAGAACCATTCTCATGTTGCCAATTGAATACAGCTTGTGTTTACGAGAGACACTTAGCATGGTAAGCAAAAAAGGCAAAGTATTCGGATTGTTCTGTTATATGAGTTGTTCCCCTTAATACTCTACCTTGATAGCACTCTGGGAAGAGCAGGTCATTAGCAACCTCTATTGCTACTGCCATAAACTCTTCTTCTGTGACTAGGCCATCAGCTTTAATTAACAGATACATTATTGTAATGAACAATGCTATTTTACGCTTTAAAATTATCTATAAGGTTCAGCTTGCAAGTTAATTATTGACTCCATACATGGACAGTGTTCGTGTTTAGTGTGATAAAATTAACATGTACGTTCCCTATATCCGTGATAAATATTTAAATTAAAGAGTACCTGTAACGAATTTTTTTTATTTCATATATTTGTTACATACCATTTAAATACCACAATATCGAAAACCGCATCAAAATTGATGACCAAATAAGAAAGTAATAAACTTGAATTTGGCCTTCTCTGGGTACCTGTAAGTGAAACGACCCATATCGAGGCTGATCCGTTTGTGACGTCATTTAAGTAACCGTTGTAATAACTAACATGGAGGACAGTACTAATAATGCTAATGTAGCAACGTATTATATGATGAATGGACAAATATTTAACGACTCTGGCGTTCATCTGTATATGCCATATGATTCCTCATTTTTTAGGTAAGAAATAGACAACCTTAAAATTGATGAAACTGGCGTTTAGTTGTATTAGACTAGGAACAAATTCAGAAAATGGGACTTGAAGCGGCAAGTCAATGTTGTTTACCTATATACGCAACACCGAAACCGGGAAATAAGAAACGTCCCATGTTTTTGTAAAAATGTAAATTTTACATAAATACTAAAGAATTGATTAAGTTTTTCTTTTACTTGGCTTTGTTTGTCTAAAGACAAAAGCCAAATGAAGCATGTTAACATTTTTATACTACATTTTATGCTAAAGTACCTAAAACGATTCAAAAACGATTAAAAGTGTGTGTGTGTGTGTGTGTGTGTGTGTGTGTGTGTGGTGTGTGAGAAAGAGAGAGAGAGAGAGAGAGCATGCGTGCGTGCCTTACAATTTACATCCATGACCTTGAAGAGCGTGTTTTTGTCTTTATAATGACGTTTCTGTAGCTGTGCCTCAAATTCATCTAATCTTAGATTTCCATCCGAGTTAGCGTCATACACACTAAAATTGCACGGCAACGATGGAATGGCACCAAGTTGCTGAAATTACGATACAAAAATGTGTATGTAGGATTTTTATAAAGTACACCATAATTATAATTTGTAGTATGACTGGTCCCTTAATTCTACAGCTAGTCATTAATTGGTTCACCATAATCAATTAAATAATTGACTGCTATTTCTTCAATGCGTGAACAATATAAGTATAACAGGGCGTGAAGAACCAGCAGTAAAATACAGTTAGTCGATATGCCAGGCGTAAAACCAAAACAAAGTAAAAATACTTTTCGGAATTAAACTTTGGGGATTACTCCAGTTTTCTCCACCATCGTAGAACTGATGGTCTCGATATAAAGAATCTTAACTAGGGGTGTATTTAAATCAGCATTACTCAACCCAACTCAAATCCGAACTAAAATTCAAAAAAAGTATACAAAGACCATGAAGACCACACGGGCCTGTTTACGATACGGAATAAAGCTTAGAGAATCTTAACTGAAGAAGGTTGGGTGTTTATGTTTGGGGCTTCATGTATTCTATAACTTACAAGATCGCGTTTGAACCTGTACTTGAAGCCTATACCAACATTAGCGTGTCCAAAACGATCTCTTCCGGCGTTTACATTTACACCCCAATTGTTTCTTGACAATCCCAAACTCCCTTGAAAGCCACCATTCCAATTACGCTGTAGGCGTGCATCTAAATTAGTATTTCCATATCTCCCTGAATGTTTTATTCCAAAACTATCTCTTCCGGCGTTTACATTTACATCCCAATTGTTTCTTGCCAATCCCAAACTCCCTTGAAAGCCACCATTCCAATAACTCTGTAGGCTTGCATCTAAATTAGTATTTCCATATCTCCCTGAATGTTTAATTCCAATTCCCTGTCTATTTGCATAAATGCCCAAATTCCTGTCTTGACATTCAACTAGACAGAAAGCCAAGAAGATGGCAGCTAATTTTATTGATATCATTGTATACCTGAAAAATAAGTATTACAATCACTTGCAAAAACTTTTCTTTTTTGCTCATTTACATAAAAATCAAAGTGTCCAGAAAATCAAGAAGTATAAGCTGAAAAATATAGTTGATCTAAAACACTAAAAGAAAGAAATGATAAATGTAAAATAAAAGAATAGAAAGAAAAGACAGCTTATATTCAGACCACTGATACGAAAGAGGTATCGGTGGTCGACTGGTCTAAAACGCTCGTTTATGGGCCACAGCGCAATTTCAAAGCCTAGGTTATAACCCCACTCGGGAAACTTCATAGGGCCAGAAATTTTTTTTTTCAATTCGCTTGCCCAAAATCAGTGATTTTCTTTAGTTTCCTCCGCTTTTTCATGGATGACTGCCTCGGTATACGTAAATGAATCTTGACTGGGATGTAATTAAAACTCGATTGATACTAATATTTCCTTTATACCTTAGACGCGTACGGACACTAGATAACTCATATCCAATTGGTTTAGGGTCCTTATATACAGCCATCTAATTTTAAAATTTTAAAGACAAGCAATGAAACAAATATTCGGCATGCCGGAGTATGTGTTATATACAAAAATAAGGGAAATTTTTGTTTGTGTGTTGCGCTGATGGTGTTATACAGCAGGGTTCTTTATTGTACCAAGCCTACTGTGACACGGGACCTTGTTTATTTTAAGTTCCCATCCGAAAGAACCGTGACTTTCATTTAGTAATGCCGAGTGCTTGGCGAAAGAACAGTTTCTGTTCTGTCCACTTTCAAGTCTTTGATCAGACCTAGTCGGGGTTCGAACCCATAGCGTATCACTTACAGAATAGGCACTCTACCGCTGCTGCAAAGAGATAGGTAGCAGCGCCGAATTATAGCCAACTAGAAACCAAGATGAGTTGTCGACTCGGTACTTATCCTATAGAACTACAGTATAAATTATTTTTAATTTTTTAAATTAAAAAACTGACAAAATATATACTCACAATGCAAATAAAACAATCATTTAAACATTCGAACACTGGTACTCGA